>JAQFZW010001064.1:0-34299 GCA_034687055.1 Heteromurus nitidus
GTGTTTTCGACGTAAGGGAGAGTGACACTTATCCTCAAAATTCCTCGTAAATATATCCAAAAATCTACGAGTTATACCCGGCGCCTGGGGTTTTCAAACATGTGGAAAATTCGTGGATAACTCGTACCTTGGTTGTTCGGGATAAGAAGTACTTCTCTCCAACCAACTGCCATTCCAGCCCACTACCACCACTTGAGTCAAGTTGGGTTTTGTGTGCGACTTGAGTTGAGACTGTAACAAATTCAGCACTAGAGGAAATATCGCCTTCGGAAAATACTTAGGGATTCCACAAGATATTTCACTCTCCATTTTCCCACCTTTTTGGATTTTACTCAAAGCTTATCTCACTTTCTGGTGTGTTAAACCTTTTCATATCTGATGATGAGAATCATTCATTTCATTACCAAATGTATGCTTTCTGCTCTCGCTCACACACAAGCTTATAGCTCACAAGTTGTATATATACTTGTGCAGCGTGGTATTGCAAGAAACGTGCACACATGTCTCTCTTTTCTCGTTTCGTTTCTCGTGTACTAATGCCGTGTGTTAAGCAGAATGGCTGCTTGCAAGTCGAGATGAGATTTCTTTACTACTTCGGATATATCTGTAGGTGTAGTATGCATATGTACACTGATGTGGCATAGATTTAATTTCTACACATCTGTCTCTATAATATCCCGTCAGTGTGCGCTGATGCATGCAAACATTTGCATTATGTTGAATGTAGTATATCCGTTCCATATCCATCCAATAGAACACATTTCCAGTGCGAAGCCTTCGGGGAAAAGATAACTGTGATGACGACTCTATGGCGTTTTCCTCTGCTTTCTCCAAACTTCACAATTCACACTTTCCCTGTGAACTCGTATATAAAGTGAGGCGTACGAACGAAGGAAAAATTTAGCATCCGAAATTGTGATCTCACATATACCCCGTTCCCTGTACAAATGCATTTAGCCATGTGATATAAAGTAATTTTCAGGCTTGTGCCGACGAGTCGACGACGACACACAAGTTCGATGTTCTTACTAAAAAGGGGGCTTGCTTGCTGCGGCTTGAGAGGAATATATATTGTGTGTGAAGGAGCAAGTGGCAGGCAAAGATGGAGCATTAAAATAGAGTGGAGAAGGAAAAAAGGAGTACCATCAACAGTAGTCCATTTTGTTGGGGAAAATTGCTCTTTGTCGGGATTTTGGTCGCTGAGGTGTCATTAATTCCTGAGAAGTGAGATTTTCAGATTCCACCACCGACACCGCACCACTCACATAATGTATAAATGGCAAATGCATGTACTATTGTGTTATAAACTATATTCTATATACTGTCTACATAGATACATTTACACACATTAAAATCTCTCTTTTCTTCTCCACTCTGCGTGCGCGTGTTTCATTGAATGTGTGAGGTGTGCATTGTGTGAATTGGTAATGGGTAGACGTACGCTTATAAATAAATGTGTGCGCGAGTATATACGTGAAATGGAATCAGACGATTTCTCCTTTTAACTTATCTCCACCTCATTTAATCACCGGATTCCGGGGTCCGCGCGCGCACTCCTACAATGCACACATTTTCACTTGACTGTTGTGCCATTCCTGTTGAGAGTGTGGAGGGCTAACTAAAAATTATACACTTTCGGTTGCGCCCTCCAGTACTGGAAAAAACTCTCCCTCTGCCTACCTCGAGAATACAAGGGCTTGTGCACAGTACAATTCCCTTATTCTATCCAGTGCTGCCTCCTCTTTCCATTTTAGAATGAATGAGAGGATAATAAAATTTTCACTCTACAATAACAAAATGCTCGTGTTGCTATTAATCTTTGCTCTTTGCTTTTGTCAGAAAATAATGCCCCTCTATAAATACCTTTATTGTTCTTGGTGCAGCAGTCGAGAGACAAAAAACAGAGGAGAGTCGAGGCTGACTGGCATGGCATGAAATACAGGGAACAAATTTTTTTGTTTAATTTCCAAAAGCGAAAGTCTCGCCAAAGCACACGCTGTGGAAAGATGTATTGTTTTCACCTAAAACTCTTTCCACATTGTCTTGTCTACCTTTGCTTTAGTTTAGAGAGAATGGAGGAGTCGCTTAGCTTGAGGATGGAGAAAAAAGTGAATAACACATTTTCAAATAACAGTATTAACAATACATATCTTCGGGGGGACTGAAACCTGAAACTTGGAATATATTTTTCCATTCTGATTGCGTGCTTTCGCCATTTCCACAACACACATACGTGCATATCGGGTTACATTCCCGAGGGAAATAAATGTACAAGTGGAAAAATATAAAATTCTCTCCTTTTTATTTGATGTTTGAAAAAGAAAAAAATTAAACGCATACCATATCCATTTCTACATTAAAACAATGCAGCAGTTTTAGACTTGGAGTGAGTTGAAGTAGACTTTTTTTTTATGTAAAGCTATGTTCCTACTTAATTATCTCAAATGATCTTTAGCGCTGCCAGTATTATCATAATTGTTTCAACAATCCTTTCAATTAAATTTATTTCTCTGACAAAAGTCAGTGAACATGTGTACTTTCAAGAGATGCATTCTTTGTGAAAGAACCTTTGTGAGAAGAGGATTAAAGTAAATGAGTTAATTTGCTCGTGCGTTTTTAACTGGGGAAAACAAAAGAATGTGGACAATCCTTTTGTAAGAAAATTTTGTAAAATTCTCCACGTTTTGAATCATACGTAGAAAATAAACATTTTTGCTTTATACCTTCCTCTTCTCAAGGAGTGTGTGCATGAACATCTTACGGAGGATTATAAAATATTCGTGTGCTCAGAGGATGTTGGACGGCATATGTCAGAAGATGATGTCTTTATATTCTCCCAACTCTTTCAGCGGTGCACTTTTCCTTACCAGACCAAACTTAAGACTCTCTCATCCTTTTGATCTTTTTGAAGTGAAAGTGGGGGCAAAGGGAAGAAGAATGGGAAAAGGAGACAGGCGAGCATATAATAACACGTATTATATTATTACATAGAATATAAGAGAGGAACAATAGCCAGCCCGGTTGTAATTGGGGAGAAAGGAGAGGCAAAAACGGTGAATGGGAAAAGGGTAAAGGACACGGAGTGCACATCTCCGAAAAAAGCACCAACCTTCTGGCGGGTTTTTGAATGATGAGAAGCAGCTAAAATTTAAAGCATCATAATCTGAAAAGCGTCCTTAATAATTTATATATTTTTTGTCCTTCCCTGCCTCTCTCCCTTCTTCCCTGCTTTTTATTTTTGGAATTAAGTGGAAAGTGGAACTGGAGAAGAAGAAGGAGGAAAAAATTGCGCTTTCCACTTCTTTTGTTGTTGCTGCTTCTCCAAGCTCTCCTTCGTTCCCTGAAGCTATCGTCGAGTAAAAAAAAAGAAAATGTGTACATGCATGTATACTTAATACCTTTAATGCATCGAGCCTGAAAATGAAGAAGTGAGAGAGAGAATAATACGGAGTAATGCGGATTTATATAATCGTTATAATTCCATATAGAACATTGTGTACACACGCCAGAGTAATTTAATTTTTTTGACCGAAACATAACATTAGCCGTAACCGTACCATTACAAGGGTAACATTGAACATTAAAAATATTTATCATTATTATCTGGATAAAAAAGGGGATTTACTCACAGTAAAGTCTAAAGGACTCGTTGAGTGCTCTTGCCGCCTTCTTTTCCCTGATACACATAACGGGAATATGGGAACGGGTTTTAACTTGTATAATGGATTGAACAAAGCCTGTAGCAGGAAGTTTGCTACAAACATACATACATTCATATGCATTCCAAGAAACCTTTATATTCCTAGGTCATTATTCTCCGAATGAATGTTTCATAAACAAGAAAAAACAGAGATCCCATCAACTTTCACATTTTCTTCATAATCATCAACGGGGGTGATACAAGAGGTTGGATTATCCATGCATTTCACATCAGCTGAAAGCAATATCTTTGCTCGAAATCTACCTTAGCTTCAATCGCTCAAGGGTAATATTGCATTATTTGCCGGCTATGGACATTCATTACAAAGACGAAAAAGAAAAAATCCAGGAGGAAAAAAATCTTTAAGAGAGTACGTTTTTCTCTTCGTTTCACTCCTTCGAAGTTTCAAGGAAACGGAAAGAGTGCTGGTATAACCTTAAGCAACTTTTCTCCAATGTGATCACATCACCACGATCATCATCACCATTCTTACTGATAGTTACAGCGGAGGAGCACAGCTGCGACTCTCCTTTCTCCTCAGAAAAGTTGCCATGCTGCTGCATGTACAGGTTTGAAGCTTGCAACAGAGGAAAAAGCAACGAGAAACGAAATAACACATATGCATGCATATACAGAATGAGAGCGATTGTGTGTGCGCTCTTGCAGGTCTCTCTTCTCTAACCTTTTCTCTCTACTTCACTCCCATTTTCCCCTTGTGGAGAAAACTCATGGCAAAATGTGGGAAATTGGACAACTGTCGCGTTTTATGGATTTCAATTATGAGTTTTTTTTCTTCTTCGAAGAATACTGTTGCTTCTTTTCCCATTCTTTCTCAAGACGAGCATTCCTATCCTCTCTCTCCGTATGAGTTTTGAGAGCCTTCGTTTAGCTGCTTGAATGGGTTAATGCAAGAAACTAACGGAAAATATAAGTATTATTATTTGTACGAAGAAGAAGGAAAAGCGTGTTGAGATGGAGAACTCTTCTCTCGTGTAAAAAGGCGGAGTAGCAGATACGCAGTAAAAGTTTCTCTGATGGAACACTCATCATCAACGTTATTCGACACATTACAACCACCTACCACCGTTAACCAAAATATCCTATTAAAGGAGAATGCGATAGAAGGAAGAAATGGACTTGGTTATTGGTTGCATGTGCTTCATCTTCAGCACGGGGGCCAACAATCTCACAAATTGGCGGCCAAAAAATCCCGGATTTTTTGTTCGAAAAGTTCGGGAAACCACTGAAAAATGCTCGAAAAATTCAAAAAATCGCCAAAAATTTTCGGAAAATCCGGGAAATTAGTAAAAATTCTCGAACAGTTCGAAAAATCGCTAAAAATTTCCGGATTTTTGGGATTTGGGACTAAAAAAAATTGCGCGCGCGTAAGATTATTGGCCCCCGCTTCAGTATTTCCTCATGGCGAAAGTACACTGGTTGTAAATCAGCAATTGAAAATGCTCATGTACGCATCAACAGTTTATAGGATCAAGTCTTACGCATCTTTTCAACTTTTGCTATATCGAACATAATATGAAATGATGTATAATGTTTCTAGAAGTACGGAAATCACATGATTAAACGGTGATATTGTTAGTTGCGATCGATAATTTTTTTAGATGACTCGGCTATAGGCATTTCTTCTAGGTATGGAAGCACACGTGCTTATCTATACATAATGTACGTACAAACGTACATGTGCCATCGTCTTCACCTTATCCTTTCTGCCCCCTTTTCTCTGGCTACAATGCGTCTTGTCAGTTGTCGATATGTCCACGGTCCGAAGTAACTTTGGGGAAAACACAAGGAAAGAAAATCCCAAAGAGCAGAGACGGAGGAGTTCACTAGTGACTAGACAGTCTTTTCGTAACATTGAGCACACATCATCGTAGTATTTTCAGATATGTTCTTTGTTGTTAGAGGCTTGGTTTTGTGATCATCGGGAGATCTGTAGTCGCCTTGCTGGACAAAAAAGGTCATAAATCATGTGTGCACCTATTTGGAAATGTAGGACGTTATGATTCATTGGTTGGGGAACTTTT
This sequence comes from Heteromurus nitidus, assembly GCA_034687055.1. NCBI lineage: Eukaryota > Metazoa > Arthropoda > Collembola > Entomobryomorpha > Entomobryidae > Heteromurus > Heteromurus nitidus. The sequence continues at coordinate 5,743 of JAQFZW010001064.1, forward strand.
ATTGTCATTTTTGCGATTTATTGCTGTAATTTTGTGCGTAAATCCCGAATATTTCAACATCTCAAGTCTGACCGGAATCCATTGTCATATTTTCCGGAACATGTCTTCTCGAGAAGATAAAAAAAAAGTTTGCAATATGCCATAAAGAACAATTAAAGTATATTTTACACACGTAGTATAATACCAAATATTTATAGACGAACATTTATATGCACACAATATATAAATGTATGTATGTATCTACTCGGATGAGCCGTGTATGACGAAATGTATATGGAGAAGCGGAAACGTTTCAAGACAGATTTAACTATTCACCATTTCTTTTTTCCATTTTGATTGATTCTGCGATCCATCCTATCTGGTTAAGTTCTTGAGGGAGAGTAAAAGTGAATCCAGTCAAATCCACCTTGTTTCTACGTTCAAATTCATTGACCTACGCAAAAGTTTTTTAGTGTGATGCGAGACGTAGCGAGTAACACTTACTTGATATTCATAGGAACAAAAGAATATAAAATCATCACAAAACATCAACTCCAACTTTTCAGTGTCTATCCGTGTAAACCCCTCTCCACTAAAAATGTTTTTGTACGAGTGCATGCACGCATTCAAATAAATTGATCTTCTCTCCGTTTCTGTTTTTTGGTGAACAAAGGGGGCACGCACATACCAACAAGCCCATTTTCTTTATTTCATCTCTCGCTTGTTAAGCTGCTGTTGAAAAGATGGTTGCCAACAGACTCCCTGTTTCCTGTCTTGTTGAGCTGTTGCAATAATATATCAATACATATTTTATGCTCAGCGAGCAGACAAGCGAAACGGAAAAAAGAAGAGAATATAAAATGTTGGGATAAAGCGTTAGGTAGAGCTACTACACACAAGCTGAAAAAAGTATATATGACTGTTGTTTTCTTATGTGTGGAGCTGATGAAAAACTGCCGAGAGTCTAGCATTACACGAATAACATTATATTTACACTCGTCTCATCGTTCCGAATAAAAACGCGATTTCCACTTGGCTCAGCCCATGTGTTTTATTATGTATGCATGCACTCATGAATACATGTCTGCTTCAATGCAGTCACCACCGACGAGAAGTCATCATCAGCAGCAGCAGAAGCAACCCATTTCTCTCTCCTGTTTGTCCAGGCAAAAAACTGAAGTTCGAAGGGCACATATCTCTTCCCTTTTCGATCTTTGTCATTTAGTCGAATCTGATGTGTATAAGATGGCTCACATTCTAATTCTAAACTCGGTGGACATCCACTGTTAACTATTAAAATTGCTTGAACTCAAGATTTTTAACGAAAATTTGCGTGTGCGTTAATACATATCATAGATGTTTGTACACAAACGCATAATACATAATGTAGCAACTTAGAAGGGGAACAAATTTACACCACCAAGGATCAGAATCACTCAATCTGAAAATGGAATACGGCAGAACAAATAAATCATAATATGAGGGCTTTTTGCTTTTCTCCCATGACTAACTCCATTCAAATCTTATTGGAATGGGAATTTTTCATCTTCATATTGCGGTAAAAATATGAAGAATGAATTTTTCAAAGGTAACCTTGTGAGATCGTGTAGCTTTATATGACAAAGAAGGAACACAAGTGCTCACCCTGTGGAAAGAGTTTGTGACTTGGCAAAATGCACTATTAGTTGATGTTGAATTACAGACTTTGTCAACGAATCGTCACTCATTACGAACTAATCCCCATGCAAAACGTTGATAACAGCAGCAGTCGAGCAAAACGTCAGGATTATAATATCGTTATCGTTTTGTGCTGACACAAAACTGATGTTATAATGAGCATATCCTTTCCTCGTTTCACTGATTTCTTCGTGTGTCTACAGAACTTACAAATAATGCGTACACATAATTGCATTAGAGAAGTCTTTGGTAATTTGCATTATTACAAGAAATCCTTAATTCTGAGAGGAAGCCACAACAAGCACAAAAGTCGACATTTAATCATAATCATACTCGTTATCCAATACAATGAGCACTCCATCCGTCATCATAATTTGGCCATATACTTTTTATATAAATTTACGGGAAGATATTCAAAATATTGTATATTACAAATAGCGAATGTGATCGCCAAACCAAACACAATTTCATAGTGTCTGTTGAGATTGAGAAGTGTTCGTTCCACTTCTGTTTACGATAGGATGAGTATATTCATTCATATTTTTAGGCTACCAACAACTCACAATCCCTGTACGTTTTTTTCAATGAGGAAACCTTGTTGAAATGTTGTAGTCTTATATAGTCCGTAACAGATAATGTCGGACGCGACTGGTAACTGCGAATTCAAAGAGGGATGTGTGAGTTTTCTCTCTCTCTCTCAAGACTTCACTTTTTTCGTGTATGATGAATCACTGCGACCATTTCACTCTGGAGCGACGAATATAATAATATCAATATCAGATAGGTCCACGTTTTTTTAGTCCACATTGAATATCAGACAGCGTGAGCGTGGTTCTCTCGCTCACAAACTCATTCACATTGCAGACATATTATGTATATGAATGAATACATTTGTTTCGAATGATGGATTGATTTGTTCGCTCAGTGCTCAGAGAGAATAGAGAGAGGAGGAAGACGGCTGTTTCTCTCTCGATGTGTTGGAGTAGACATAAGGATGGGTTGGATGTTGGATTGGATGGATAGCATTTTTTACGTTCATATATTGACAGTTATCTCTGGAACTTCAGAAAAGCTTCTCGCTTCTGTCGTTCGTAGTCTCCTGATTTGGTGCATCGCTTTTTTCTTCCTGGGATATGGATATATGTTGTCATTTGTATCGCATCAGTTACAGTGAACTCATACATTCCGGTATAGAATATGTGAACATAGCATTCTCGTCTTGTCGCAGTTCTGAAGAAAGAAAACCCTCCGTGAATTATAAAATACAGAGGAAAATAGAGAAAATCGCATTTTGAAGGAAGACGAGATTAAAAGGAGACGAAACGGAGGGAGAGAGAGATCGATGGGTTTGTTTCGTCGTTGAAGAAAATTATGCTTTTAGAGCGGAGTGTGTGCACTATACCATCCAATACGTAGACATATTTGCAGGTTTCTGAAGATTGCGAGGGGTTTAAAGTATGTACATTAAACGCGTGCATATGTATATAACTAAATATGTTATGCATATAGCGAGGAACAATGCATTTCTACGAGAGCAACAAAAAAGCATAAATAATCATGCTCTCCTCTCCTTTATAAGCATTTTATTATTCTTTAAGCGTTGTCAAAAGAAAAGATGAGTGAAGAAAAAGGAGAGAATAGAATGGAGAACAACGTGACAATAGCTTCCACTTCTGACTCCCATCGCGGAGCGCGTCTTCTTATGCAAAAAAAGCTCACATTATTTACTGCTCCTCCTGGACTTGGGAGATTACACATTTGAAACTCTCATTTTGTCGGAGAGGCTGTTTGCGCGTGTGTGTATTGTGAAAGTTGGCCATTGTGCACAAAAACTGGTTTATCATTGGAGATGGCTTGTGCTTCCTTTCCCTCTTCTCAATTTCTTGGAATATTGTGCGAAAAGTTGAGAAAGATTTAGGAGATCCTGGAAGGAATATAACGTCTGTACTATTCGTACCGAAAAACTCCACCTCCACTCCGTTAATCTTCACACATGTGCCTCCTCCGTGTGGAAGTTTATTACATTGTCGGGAAAGTTGGGAATTGGGAAAAACGTCGGTGTGGATAAACTTTTGCTAATAAACTGGAAAAGAGGGTTATATTTATGAAATTTAGTGTACTGCAGATGGCAAAGAAATGAATATTTTCGTGCCTACTATTTACAGCAAACGAAATTAAGCGACAAAACTAGGTGGTCATAATAACATTTAATTGTGAAACGTTTGGTTGCGTATGCGTAGCTGTAATCAGTTTCATCGGTAAACTGGACTGAAGGTCCTTATGTAGGCACATATTGGAATGCTTGCGTTTCTACAAGGATTTAAACTGCTGATGGATTTGTGCCATTTGAACTTAGCTAATTCACATTGGAGAGACATACACTTCATCGTATTAATTTGTGGCAGCAGGTATCGTACTTAGAAAGTATGCAGCAACATTCGCCGATACAGTCTTCTGTAATGAATTGCCGGCATAGTTAAACTCACTCTTCATTAAATTCCCCAAGTTTTTTCAAACAAGCAGGGAAAGTGAAACAAAGTGCTTGTTTAGGAGGAGAAGGGGCTTTTGTTCTTTGATTTTAGTTCTTTCCACGATCGACCCTTTCCCTGGGAACAACTTCAGCTCAGAGTACAAAATGAAAGAAAAGGGGAAAGCAGGAGACGAGGGAAAATGGGGATAGGTTGTGGTGACGTGGTGTGTTCAAAGAAAGAGCAGGGAAAAGAGTGGATGATAAAATAGGAAAGTGAACAAACCAAGAAAAAGTTTACTAATAAATGCAACTTTTTTCCTCACCTTCCCTATCCACTATCCAGTTTCTGGTTTCATCAGAGCTCTCTCTCTCTCTCTCTCTCTCTCTCTCTCTTGTTAGTTTTTTCTTTTTTCTTCACCTGACATGCACAGCAGCCATTGTTTGTTTAATGAATATTTACTGAGTGTAGTAAACAAAAATAACAGTGCTCCCCAAGAAAAAACTCGTTTAAGTGCCTGTGTCTGTGAAATAGTTGGAAGAGATGGAGGAGAGAAGTTGAGTCAAAAAGGTATGCCTTTTGTTGTTTTATTTGTACAATGAAATTTGACGCAGGAATTCAAACTCACAACACATACACACAAAAGCATTCCAATGAATTTATATTTAGACTGTTACTATATTAAAGTATATTCAGAATATTAATTCATTTCATGAGTTCCTAGAATAGCTTTGAATCGATGCTAATCTCTACAGAAATGGGGTTTAAAGTAGATATTTTCACCTTGATTTTTATGGAAGGACTCTTCGAGACTGGTGGATATGCTCTAAACACAGAACTTTTAGGTACTAAAATCTCGCCAATACCTTTAAACTTGGCTATAATTATCATGGGACTGTAATCAGTAACCAATTTCAAAATGAAATGGCATTTTCCACAGTTGCGCTGGAGGAAAATTAGCTTGTGCGTCGCGTATTATTAGTTGGTTGTTTTTTTCGAAACCCATGTCTTTGATGATGACGAGCAGGGAGTTGGGGGAGAATCTGTTATATACTACTCGGGTAGAAAAGAAACTTTTTAATTTAATTTTCAACTTTTCTTTAGTGTGCTCCAATCCGCATCCGCTTGACATGGCTACACCATTAGATCTCTTTAGTGTGCTGAGCGAGTGTTGTGGTGCCTTGCTTTTATTCGGGACTTTTCCCTCCCTCTCACACACACTCTCACTCTGCGCTAATTTTTCACGGGACGAAGCTCCACGTAGAAACTAACTAATTCACATTGTGCACCATTTTGAAAGCTAAGGCATTGATCATATAACTCTTATTCCATGGGTAATCAATGTAATCATATATGTGAAGTGAACCCAAGCCCACAGTGCATGAAAAGTTACGGCCAATTATCAAAGAATGGAAAAAACCTATAAAAGGGGAGTAGGGATAGTTGTATGGTGTGGAGCACAGGAAATGTGCGCAATGAAATTTAATTATGCATTGCTTCCATCCAAGTTATTCCTGATTCAAGATATTTTTGAAAACGGGATCCTTTTTAGAAGAAAAAATGCAAATGAGAGGCACACATAATTTAGGAATTGACTGAATAGGTTGCAGATGTGAGCACAGGAAAATAACAAGATCTCTGCAAAAAAAAATATCATCCAAGAAAAAAACTTTTAGGAGTTCTCCAATGTATATTATAAATCTGTTTTTATGTGAATATTGATCTACGCACATGGGATTGTGCTGAGATTATTTGGTTCAGGCAAAGTGTGAAAAACATGTTTTCGCTTTGACTTCCTACAGTACTGTTTGCATACATCTGTCAGTTATGTTGGAAAGATATCTGACAAAGGAAGGCTACGGATATGTCATACTTACCATGTTGCTGTATGTAAATATGTGATTGCAGTGCGTATTTAAATGTGTAGTGGAGATTTTGTATTTGTTTTGAATAAGAAAGCCATCAGAGTTGAGTCTGCAAGTTAAAGTTTAGGTTGGCGATTTTCAAAGCGATAACGTTAGAAATTGTACAAGCATCTTGACCTGCTTTGATAAAGATTGTAAGATCCTTTCTTTACATGTGAATACTAAGCAAAAAGCAAGTCTACACCAGAGAATGTTTGTGGACGAGGACGACAGAGTGGGGTTGAGTGCATATATCCATATCTTCTCAACTCATGGCATCGTGAGTTTTGGAAGGGATTAGGGAAACAGACGAGGACAACTTATACAGTGCACAATCATCTCATCGTCTTCTAGTCACCAAAAACTCTGTTCTGGGTAGGAAACCCAAAGTTTTGGAGTGTGACACCATTTCATGAAAGAACGTCAAGTGAACGCGGGTAGTACAACTTCCATTAAAGAGTCCATACCACACACAAACAGCCATCCGCATCCTATCATCATCATTATCAACACCCCTATCGCACAAAAAAACTTTTCTGCTGGCAAAAACAACCTCAACCAAAAGTGGAAGATGTTCAAGGAGGAGGAGAAAAGTTGAAAAAGTGGATGGGATAAGATGTAGAAAAATATCTCCATTTTTGCAATTATATAAGCTAGTTTGTTCTTTTCAACTTCTCGTTCACAAAAATGAGATGGAGTGGAGAGTTAAAGGGCAACTAAGTAGAAGGAACTGTTGGAATGAATGAAGCGCTGAGCGCGATCCATATCACAATCGTCAGAGCGTTTTCTCTCCTCTATGCTTGGCCAAGTGAGGTTTACAACAGACTTGATTTCTGGCCACGCTGCATTTTTCTCAAAAGTCAGGGTATTGAAGTGAGTAGATTTTGCTGATTTACACAAATCATTGAAATCCTATGCACAAGCATATGTACATATATTGATAGATTATATACATTACATCATTAAATAATTACACCGTGAATTATAACTTGAGCAAGGGAGAATCTTCATGCATGCAAAAAATAATTTTTCATTTGCTAAAACAACTATGTACCTTTCATAAATTTACATGATTAATTGTAAGTGGGCCATTTGGACGAAAGTGATTTTGAAGGCTCTCCCACACGTGCTAATATCACATAAAACAAAAGTTCGTCGGATAAATCACAAATTCACTCATTAAATAATACGTAAAACGAGGTCGATAAATGGAGTTATTTTACAATTCCAGATATATCCATTCAACATTATGTTTCGCTTCACCATTTCCCTTCCCTGCCTGTAAATCCAGTCGAACTTACTTTCATTCAAATTGCTATTTGCACTACGTAGAAGTTGATACAAGAGCTTGACTTTCTCTTAATGTGTGAACATATCGAAAAATAAAACTTGATGTTTTTTGTGTCGCATCGGAATTCACAATTAAAAGCATTATACATTAATTTTTCTATGATATTCTCCTCAGGGAAACAACGTTCATGTTGTAACGTTGCAGAAAGGGTGACTATAGATCTGTTACACAGAGAAGCATGTTTTTTATTCCAATCAAGTTTGTATGAAAATGAGTCGGCGAATAATAACCGCGAGGACAGCAGCAGACGCAGAAAATATTGTCTGGGGTTTTCTCTGTATTTGTGCTCATGGAGCAATCGTATGGTACTGATGACGATGGAGACGGTGAAGTGATCCCACATGCTGCTTGTGCTGACTTGACTGATCATAAAGAGGGAAGCGAAAAGTGCAAGAGTAACGAACTGTTAGGACACAACGGAGAGAGCGACGAAATGGATTGAGAATAAATGAATAGCTTGAGCTCACTGTAATTATTTGATGAGTGTACATTAGGGAAAAGCTTTCATCTCATCCATCCATGTGTCTGCAAAAAGGAAAAAGTAGAGAAGCTAGCTCAGAGTGTTACTCTTTTTTACTATCGAATCTCTGTCTGCAGTCGTCGTGGAATAGGGTAATGCATCTGGTAAAATGATGGCGATGATGATGATGGCGGCGATGTGGCAGTGTTTCAGAAGTGGAACATATTTATCAAATCAGTGTTTTCCACACATTCATCCTCATCCAGTCCACGAGCAATGCAACTCACTTCTCTATCTCGCTCTCTGTCTCTCTTCGCTCCACTCGAGTCCCTCTGTGTTTTAGTGGAGATTGACTGGAGGACGTGAGGGCGAGCGAGACATTAACAAAAAAGTATTTTCCAAATCAAGCACACAGCTTTTACGGTGGCTTGATGTGTGCTGTTAATGGCGTTATTATGCTAAGCTGGCAGAAGGTAATGAACTAAACTGGCTCCCTACTCATCTCATGGTTGAAGCTGTAATCTTCCTAGTTGTTCTCCAGTAAAACTGAACATAAAGCTTTTAGCAAAAGCTTTCTGACTTATGACTCCCTCCATCATATGCGTAATATGTGTATATGCCAATAGTGAATAGAATCTATATTTGTCGACGAAATTCCAATCACGAAACCAAACGCACATTATATTTTTTATGAAAACGTCAACACTATATTCAAGCGTACAATACCAACTATACACACACATGCATCTCCGTAAACACTGCGGGTGAAAACGAAAATATTTGAAATTACGTTGGCATATGCATAAATACAAAATCAAATTTACACCGATCAATATCCCCTTCATGCTTATCATCAATCCTTCACAAAAGCACGTTTCCGTATCAAAAATCTATTTTTCCTCAGTTTCCGGTCAAAATTAAATGATGTATTGAAGAACATGTGCTACACAAAATTTTAAACTTGTATCCTAAACTTTTTGTGAATTGTCCGTCGTTTTACGCCTCACACATGAAGACGACTTTTCTGCCATTCTTGTATAAAAGCACTACACCAAACTAGAAACAAGAGTTTTAAGTCAGCAATCTGCTGACGCTCAGGAAAAAATTCTCCCTCTCGGTCCAGGAAACATAGTCTCAGCTTTCAAATCATATTCCACACGTATAGAAAGTATCGAAGCAAGAACGTCGGAGAAAAAAATGGGGATAGAAAGCTGGGACAGGTAGGATTGGGAAACAAGACAGGAGAAGAGCAGAGGGTAAATCATTATTTTTTCATAAGTTTTCCTCGCCCTTTCATTATTATTGCAGAAGGATCAGGCAGGAGTCACGGACGGAGGAAGGCGTGTGGCGAGAAAGTATTCCGAATGTATCTCCGGCGTACTTTCGAATGCATACTTTCTTGAACACACACACGACTCCAAACGCCAATCCAACTAGAAGTAGATATTTCCTCCTCCTCTATAGACTATACATGTACAACTGTTAAAACTTTGTACTTCACTTCAGCTCTCCAGAAAAAAGTCGCATCGCACCCTCTCTTCTTTTCGTTGAAAATTTAAGTGAAAGTACGCTCTGTGCTCTCCGTTGGATTAGATGGCGCACTACTGACCATTAAAATATTTCTGACCGTGACGGTGTTATATAGTTGTACATTATGTTACCTTCTTTCTGCAATTTTGTTAGTCGCGCGTAGAATGATCCTCCTTTCACTCGCTTTCCCTGGAGCTCGGCTTTTCTCCCCGTAAAAAGTCTACAAGACAAAAAAGTGGACGTGAGAGAAAGATGTGACTAAAAGTAGGGTTTTATGGCGTAAAATTTTATGTCTTTTTTCTCTTATCTTCGTCGACGAACCTTTATCCTTCCTACTACCCCTCTCTGCCTTTTTTCCTTTAATCCACCACTCAACGCACAACGGAAATGGTATAAGCTGGACAATACCAGAAAGCTATATTTTTTTGAGAAAGTGTAAAAAAGCAAGTATATCTTTTGGTTGTGTGTCTCCTTTTGAATGCAGATCAAACCGGATTCTTAGTGCTGTGTGAGAGAAATCATTGAAGTTTTTTTATGTCTTGGTTCGCCTACTGCAATAAATTTTACAGCTTAGAGGAAAATGGAGGAAAGAAAAATAAGTGAAGTGAAAACAATTGTCGTAATAGGAGCACTGATTCGATTTTTGCACAAATGAACAGACGGGAGGAAAAGTGACGACTATTGCTGTTTTTATTTCGAAGTATTGAGTCTTGGGTGAGGTGTGTGTCCTTCCGTCCTTCGTTTTCGATCAGGAAACGGGCGCTTCTAAACGTGCTCGTAAAAATTTCTACGAAATGGGAAATGGATTGGGATAAAATAAAAGAATCCTTTTGTGTACAAGCTGTACAGCAGTGTTGTTCGAGCTTCCAATTTTCTCTCATTTCGTGTTTTACAAATGAACTGAAACGGACGAGAGAAGAACCCAAGTTGTATGCAAGTCCTTGTAAATGCCGGCATCGTTTGTGATGGGAAACAACATTTATACAAACTGTCACTTTATGCAACGTGTGAATGTAAAATATGATGCTTGCGCACAACACGAGAAAGTCTTTGAAAGGAGAATATGGGATACGGAAGATAATATGCATTTCAAATGATGTAAGTACAAAGTCTTTCAGTTTCAACTGATACTGTTTTGGCAACGACCTAAGAAACTTTCACTGTTCCCTATTTTCTTTGGAGTCATTTTTGCCTCTCGCTCCAATTCACATCGTGCAGCAATGTGGTGTATATATGTAGAGTGTAGAGTAGGACTCGGTGGGAGTTCCGCCGACTGTCTTTATGAAGTGATAATAGATATCATGTAAAATGTTATTCACTTAAGTTAGGTATGGCGTAATATATATGGATGCATATCTGTATGCACCTACGCGATGGCTCGGGAGAATGCATCTGGAGTGGTGTGGGTTTCCTCCCAACGTGCGACAGAACGAAAGTAACTGCGAATAATACCACAAGTATAAATGTGATAGAAAAAAGGGGAACTGTAAGTTTGTATAAATCTTGCTTTCTCTTCAGGGCAAGGAACATCTGATTTTTAAGCCAGAAGTTGACTGTTTCCGATTTCCCTTTAGCAGACAATGCATTTTCTCTCACGTATTTCATGCTGACTTTCTCTTTTGTTCAAAAAGATATATTTATAATTTTTTTTTGGAACATATAGACATTTTTAACAAGACAGCATTCACTGCAATAAAATAGCAGTAAAATGCTGCTGCTGTGTGTGCGTTGTGTGTCTGGTCTGCCCAACCCTCAATTTCTTCCACTTTTGGCTTCCTCTCGTCTGTCTTCCATTTAGCCGATATGCCGTCATTTGATGCTCCGTTGAACCTCTAATCACGGCAACTCTTTCGCATTTTCCATGACTCTCGTTTTGTACTTTTTCTTGCACTTCCTGCCCTTCCATACTTGCTGCTCAAAAGAGCGCACAACCACCAAACCACCATCGTCATTATCATCATAGTTTTTGGAAGGGAAACCCACTTTGTATAAAAAGGGCGTACTGACATAATACGAGCACAGACTATAGCGACTACAAAATATCTTGTAACCACTCCTGTGAAGATATCATATAGAACAAGATGATACCGCATGTGCCAGTGTGTGTACTGTAATATATATGCTGTTGGTGAAATGATGATGGCGATGAAACCTCGTTATGATAACGGATACTCATGGTGCAAAAATGTGTTTTTTCTGCTGTCATTTATGCGTGGATACAGTTTTTGGACGTATACGTTTGAGAGGAGTGTCGTCGTAAACAGGATGAATATTAAATTGTCTTGTCTCTTTACTCTCTCGTTCCAAATATGCATCCATTCTCGTTTGAGTGCTTCTCGTTTTCCTCTAATAGCAGCAAACACTGTACTGTATTGTTATACTTACTATACCAGTGCGTACTATATTCAAGTCTAACAGAGAAGTTTTTATTTCAAATGTAAACTGTTCCAGCACAAGGCGAAATGTAATGGGCATCATGAGTAAACCACACAAAAAAGACCGAAGTTTGGACTGTTTTATAATGTCGAATGAGTCATAGAAGTTTGGCAAGTTCCTGGTATTTATCAGTAGTAGACAGAGAAGAGCCGGTGATGAGAGTAAAGCAAACATTTAGCATTGTGCATCTCGAGCGAATATGTCCGTGGTCATTTAAGTCCGATGTTGTATGACCATGGCCATGTATATCTTTAAAAACTCATTTTTTCATGGAAAATGGCCGTGCAGAAAAAACAAACCAGTTCGGCAGAACAGGAAAGAACACTTTCGCTCTTTTCTACTCTCTGCCACTGTCTATTCTGGATATGGGCTACACTATATGGTTGGGATCTCTCGTTCTTTCTGGTGATGGAGATAATAATGAAAAGATTTGACGCTATGCCAAATAACTTGCCTGATTATCAGAAACTGGCACAGTCTCGTTGTCACAACACTGGTGATTATATGCGTTACTGCGTTCCTCCTGCTTTCCCAAGCTTTTCACTTCCTCGTTTCACAGTGAAACTTTCACTCGTTCTGTAGTGTTGGGTTACTCCTCGCGTCCCGGATGGAGCATATCCGTGGAAGCAAAGTGAAAGTAATGTATAAACTCGGTAGACTTTTTCATTCGAGTGATATAGAACGACGAAATGGAAACATTGAATAAATGAGAACGCATACATGTACATGCATTGCACATTTTAGACCTATTTTATATCGAATCATTTATAAAACTGCCTCATAGCATTTTATTATCATTATCAATAACGAGAATTGCTGAGATCGGCCCATTATTGGTTTAGTGGTTGCGTATTTAGCACACTTATCAAATTAGCATACCATTAAGTTTTATCGAGCTTTCTACTTTAAACGATGCTAATGGGGGAGAAACTTTCAATGTCCGTACACAGTCGTTGATTGAACTTACACATGCATCTATAAAGTAAGTAGAGGGAAGTATGTAACGAAATTTGGAAAATGTCAGGAGTAGATATTTCCGTTTGAAAATATATATTTTCCAACAAACGTGCCATTCTTCTTGTGAGTAAACTGAAACTACACAAGGGTTAAAAGCCTGTTTTCCTTAATTAACCTTTATTCTCCAATTTCATAAAACACGTCAGAAAAACGTATACCAAACTTCCGTCATTTTTTTCTCTCTCAAAGAAATGAATGAACCACATTGTTTGTTACTTGTTGTTCCATCATATTGCGCCAGAAGCTTTTTTCTCCTTTCACTCAGAGTGTTTGCTGGGTTGAAATCAAATAGTCATTGATGCCACATCACATCACATTGATCAATGTGCTTCCTTTCAAAGTGTTTTTCTCACCAAGTGCACCAGTGCATTGCATTGATATGGTGAAAACATAACAAGAAAGAGAAAAAATATATATGGAGTCTTTACAAAACACAACATTCATTTGATATTTCTTATTTTCTTTCTTTGACAGGTCAATTTCTGGTTGGTTTACCCATTTGATTGCAAAACAGCGAAAAGAAGAGAGCAAGACAGTGAGAGAGGGAGGGAGACGAGAGGAGAAAGGAGAGGAAAAAGCGATTGTGAAAAAGGAGAAGGAAAGATAGAGAGATGAGGATGAGATGAGACTACAGACCTGTCTATCCCCACGAAGAAAATAAGGCTGTTGCTGCTGCTCTCCCACCAATACACTGCACTCCTTCTGCATTTCTTTCTCTCCTTTTTCCTCCATCAATTCACGTATGTATTTATACATCAACCTACTGCGGAGTAAATTGAAACTGTAAGCTGGGAGAGAGAAGGAGGCGCCAGGAGGGAGTCTCTCTGGCCAAAAACCAAAGCAAACCGAGCATGCTGTCAAACCATGCAAAGGGGAAGGGAGAGACGCGATATATGCGCTGGCATGGCATGGCATGGCAGGCCGGTTAGCCTGTCGGAGAAAGTACACTGAATTTTCTTCTACTCATATGAGGAGTAACAGTTGTGCACATACCACACACCATATATGTAGATTGCATTATGCCTTTTTTGCGTGGTGTATAGTGGATATGTGGTAGTAAATAGTCGAGGTCTCATAGTAAATGAAAGATCGACATTTCGTCGGGGGATGCCTCAAGGAGAAAGTGAAATAAGGGATATACGGTAAGAAAGTGTATACAAAAGTGTGCGGCTATATTTCCGTTTCATTTTCTATAGACAGCAGAGGAGTAGATATAGGTCCTCGTATAGTTGAGTGAAGTATTCGAATAGGAAGAGACGTGCCAAGAGGCACTGCACAAGAAGAAGAAGAAAAGCGAAAGGAAAAGAGAGATGAATCTCTTTTCCGCTCCTTCCTAGCAATCACTGAGTATGTCTAACAGAGGAGAAAAAACTTAACTGTCTAATATGTATTGTGTGGTAGGGCAACAATGGGAAAACCCGAAATTGGATATTATAGATACTATACCATTCATCTTTCACCACTGGGAAAGAAGAGGAGACAGAAGGAGAGAGAAAATATATATCTTGCAGACAAAAAACCTTAGCAAAGCTAGCCAGTCAACCATCCATCCATCCACCCACCCAATTCTCACAGATTTTTTCCACACTCTTCTCACATTTCTATCTTCTCGTGTATTACCGTTGACGTCTTATTGTGCATCTTCTTCCATAGATGTGTTGCATATAGGATGTGCTCATATTTAAATACATGTGATTTATGTACGTATGTATACTGTGTATATATGCATGTAGATAAATCATGTACCCAACTTGTGGCAATTCTTGGTATAGTACCAAACTTATGTCTGTCATTCCATTTTCTTCATCAGCACAACCCATCTCAGTATTCAATTTAGGAGCAGACAAGACGAGAAAGGAAGAGGCGGCGGAAGATAGAACAGTGAAAATAATAGGACTCGCTCCCGAGTAAAAAATGGCAACAAACAATAATATATTGTTAATGGTTTATATATTTATACCTTATAGCATGTATCAGAACAGAAGTTCTCAAGTTTTAAAAATGCTCTCTCAGCAAAGCTGTACATTTACACTTTTCCTCTCTCTTCGTCATGTGCTGAGCGATGATTATCTTTTTTAGGCGAAAAACAATGAAGTCGTTGGGAAAACAATTCCATGTTCATTTGAATTTCGCATTTCCATGTGGAAATAAGTGTGAAAGTCTATATATCATATCATATAGTATCGCTATATACCTATTACTCCGTATAAATCGGCTCATTGAATTTATGTACTCCAACTTCTCTCAGCGGAACGAACAGGGGAAAGTTTGTGGAAAGTCGAAGGGAACGTGTTGAAAACCTACACGGAGCCCACCGACGTCGACTAATTCTAATATCGCTCTGCACTTCAGAGAGAAGTTTCAAAAACCTTTTTAGTGTACCGAGCCGGGAATAATGAGGATATTATCATCAGTATCGATGCGTTGCGGTTGTGGTATGTGAAAGTTTCTTTTCCTTGTCATCAATGCACGACGACGCAAAGGGGGAGAGAGAGTGTGTGAGATGTAGAAAGATGTATTTGTATGGATATTGGCATTAGTTTCAATAATTTCACATGGTGTGCGCGCACACACACAAGTCTAGTATATGTTCCAAGTATATATTATAGAATGCACATTTTATGCTGAATGCTCTATCTTTGCGCATAGCTCATTCTCAATAGTTTTCTCCCGTTCACGGTGAGTGAGCACAATCGTCATAGTCATATGTACCTATGTACGTGTGGAGATGTGAGCACGTTTCCCCATATTTATGAAAGTTCTGGGAGAAGAATTGAGTTGAGCATACAGGAAATTAAATGTTTCTCTGAGTTGGCATTTCAATTGTTCCGTTCATTCAAGCAGACATATACGCGAACGTATATATGCATGTATTTTCAAACGATACGCGATCGCGATATCATTCCTATTATTATGCATTGAGAATTTCGAGGCTAGAAAATGCTGAAATAACATGAAGCATTATCAAAATGCTTCGTAACGAACGAACTCCAAATTATCATCTTGGGAATATACAGATATATTTTCAATCAATTTAGGTAGGAACATGCTGATGAAATATTTCTGCTTATCTTAAGTATGTTTCGTGTATTGTATTCTTTTCAACAAATATGAAACATTGTAGTCAACTAAAACTGCTCGGCGAAAAAATATCAGGTGCTTTCTCATTTACCCCTTTCTACTTTGGAAATCGCATTTACCACATGCGCACCCATATGGTGCTGTAGAATTTTTGTACCTAAATTTCACTTTTGTTTACTCGGGAAATCGCGTGGCTATGCAGGCAGAGGCAGATGTATATACTAATCTTTGGGTGGGCTATTGTCACAATTAGAATCGTTAGAATTGAAGCTGCAAACAAATACATTTCTAAATCTCTGGCTTATCCGTCCTGCTCCCCTTGGCATTGCTTTGAAAGGAAATGCCACATTCACTTTGCTTGACATTTGCATGGACTCCATGAACATCTCTTGCTTTGTCTCTTCCAATCTCATGTCTGATAAGACAGTCAAATAAAACGCTTGTCAAGGAAATGAACCGGCACAATTATTTCAGTGGGGTCCCACAAATATCTCTCTTAAGCGCACTAAGCATCCAAGCATTTGGGCTTTAGAAGCACTACATCAGAACGAGAGAGAGAGAGAGAGAAGAGCCGAATCAAGTGCAGCTGAGCTCAGAGAAGTAAACCAATTGATCATTTCCTCATAGGATTGACGGATGGAGATTCTGTTTATACAACCAAGTTCAGTGCACACAGCTAGTTGTCGTGTATTTTCTACTGACTCTTTCCCCTTCGTTTCCAATGTTGCATTAGATTGTTTGGTCACACCGACTGTTAATACGAGTGTTGCGCGAGTTTGCAGCATGCACCATTCAAGTCAACTTTTAATGTTTCTAATAAGAATTTCAAAATGAAGTGTATATAATTTGGGATGTATGCTCAAAAAAGAATATTTCATGTTCCATTCCGATATTTCCGAGGCTCACAATCAGAGTGATATGAAGTTGAGCAAGATTCATTTTCCCTTCCATCTTTACTTCCAAGATATTAAATGAAAATTGCATTTATGCATATGTCGGTCTCCCAACTTTCACTCACCGCAGTAGTAAATTGCCTAACATACAAAAAAGTCTCTCTCAACCAACTTTTACTCGTTCACGCTTTCGAAGTGAAAGCGACAACAATCCTTGCTCGTCAGCCAACCTTTATGCATTATGTATGTGCGCTATAAAGTCTAAGCGCAAACAAGGACATTTCTCTGAAGAAGTTAAGACCTTTGTGAGCATTACAGGATGACGTTTATTTAGCTCCGGAGCAGGCTGCACATAAACTGGAGAAAAGTCAAATTGGAGTTTTCCAAACATGCATAAAGTCCGTCCGGGGCTGTGTATGTGTGCTGAGGAGTGAGGAGACGTTAAATGAAAACATGGCCAACATAGAGAATGGAATATATATTGCAGAGTTGAGGTACGTAACTTGTTCCCCATTAAATAATAGAGTTACATAGATGCCCGAGATACGCGGAGAATATACGCTAGTTGTGTACGTGTATATAAGAGGGCATAACATCAAGATGGTCGTTGTCATCTTTATCCTGATGTAATATGGGGAGTATACAAAAAGTACATAATATACCTACCGCAGGATTTTCTCCTGTCCTTGTTTCTTTACATAAGGATCATGGGACTCTATTCAGCCAAAATTCTACATAATGTCATTTCTCTCTCTCGCTCGCTCGCTTATCACTGTTTAGAGAATGTGTAGTTTTGTGTAGAATGATGAAAAACTTGGATGTTGTTGGTGTCTGTGTTCACTAGTGACAACGTCCAAGACGAACGTTCACTATGATTATATGACAGAAGGTAATATAATATCTTGTGTGATGGCACACTACATCCCGAGAATTATTCCTATGCCGCAAGTAATCCATCTCCGTTAAACGAGGCACATACATTATATGCATATTACATGCGAACCTCCACGAGGTGGTAGTGATGGTAGGTGGTGGAAAGAGAGACGTTGACACAAGAAGTTGTGAGACTAGCGAGGAATAATGTATGACGGTACGTAAAATACGCGTGTGTGTGTAATAATAGGAGAAAAACGACGTCAACTGAGTTAGTTTTAGGCTACCTTAGTAGGAGTGGAGCGGTGGCGTGATGAAGACTCGGAGGAGGAAAGAGTAAAGTAAATGGTAGTAAGGATAACACCGCTTGGGAAATAAGAATCCTCTTGATACCTCATCTATCTATCTTTCCATCCATATTCAGAGGAATGAGACTATGAGAGTAGAGGAGAGGGGGGGGGGGAAGGAGACTAACGTCGTCTGCGAGTGGTATATATAGTCTCTGAAGACAAGGGAAAGTAGAGAAAACCAGACGAGAAAGGAAGAGAGAGCGACATCGCACTAGTGACAATGTATGTAATAATGATGATGATGAGGATGATCATAATGATACGGATGCAATGCAATTCCTTTACCTTTAGTAGCTGCCTATACACATTTTAACGGGTAAAGTTATGGGTGGGCGAAACATACATGACGACGATGGCATATGCATCGAAACAAATAGAAATGGCAACATGAACTCGACACTCAAAATGAGCATTTTCATACATGCATTCCTCCGAACCGAGAGCTTATATATCTTTTTATCCAGAGGAATATTTTCTAGGGGAGTAATGAGAAAGGCAAGAAGAAAGTGACGAGGAAAACGAGGACATATTCGAAGAGTGGAAGGCGAAAGAGAGAGAGAGAGAGGGAGTGAAAAGGAGAATGAATGTCTGGGTAATATTTACATCCGACCATTTCATCTTTTTTTCTTTCCTTTCTCTAAGGAATAGTGTCAGTATTAGCATCCTTGTGCGAAGGCTTTTCTTTTCCTAGCTCCTATTTGGCTGGCTACAATATAATTTCTTCTATCGTGGCTTCACCCTTCATCGCTGCCTATATGGGAGAAGCGGAAAAAACGTATGAGTGTATAAAAGGAGAGTATATGGGTTCCCATCTGCAATGAAATGAAATGAATCTCTCTGTTTTTCTCTTTCACTTTACTTCTTTTCCCTCTTCTCTTTTTTTACTTAACCCTTTTTCCAGGCAGAACATGCGTGCATGCTGAAGCTAGTATGAACTACCTAAGGTTTTTTCCTACAAATATAGAGCTGCATTCGCTTGTTACCTTCACTCTGACTTGGCATTAAAGTGGGATTTCCGTTCGTTCGTACTTACATTCATGTGCTTTCACACACAACACTATTATTTCATTGTTAATAGAGCTGCAAAAATGTTCCGTTCCATCTATGATGTTATACAGACATTTCCACTTTTTTGGAGAAGTTTCAGGGGTCATCTCGGCCAACTGCTGCTGGTGTAGTATTGGAGGAGATGAGTGTCAACTGTAGTGATATAGTGAGTGTGCATGTACATGCTCTCTATAGTATCAGACTTGTGTTATGTAGAACATACTAATATTTTTTGGCATCATAATGCATCGATCTATCTAGTATCTATCCATCCATCCATCCCATTTTTTCCTTTGGAAGCATCCAAGTGAGCATTGGTGGTGTGGTAGTGTGTGTGTGTGTGGAGCATAGCTGAAGTTAAGCCTTTTTATAGTCTCTTGGCTTTCTTTCTCACATGCCAGTACTTTAGATATAGCTTTCCACTTCCCCTGGATACTCTTTGTGGGCACAACGCTGAGAGAATTTATATAGGCGAGAAAAGGAGATCGTGTTTGAACTCTTGTATAAGGGATTCCAAAAAAGGACTAAGCTAGAGACTATGTATAGACGGGCTGCTAATGGTTTGCTAGCAGCTTTACTTTTGGAAAAGGGGAAAATAAAATCATCACGATCATCATCATCATCTTAGAACGTATGTTTGTAAGCATGTGTGTGTGTATGTTTGTGTGCACACCAGAGGAATCTCAACTGTTTACAGAGCATTAAATACAGGAAGTATAGAGAGCAGGGGAAAACACATCAACATCATCCTACATCATACTAACATCACACAGTCTCTCCTCTGATTTCTCTTTGGCTAGAATTTTTATTAGTAGTCTTGCGATTGTTTCTGTCTACTAGAGTTTTTACTCGGAGGGTTTTTGCATCTAACTTTGTATATACATTCTTGTCTTTTCTACTTAAACTGGCATTGAAAATGTCACACAGCGCACATACATGTAGCTGTAGCTTTTTAACTTATTGTTTCGCTGGGGGCAAAGTAGAAATGAATGGATTCTGTTACGTTGATGTGTGAGTGAAAGAGCTTTTTGACCTTTTGCATCATCTACGACAGGATGTATTAAGGATTGAAAATCTTCCGTAAATGATACTTTTTTGCAGAGTGATCATCATTTTCTGCTTTAACTTTTGTGCATGAAGGATAGACAACCAAAGCCATTGTTGTTTGAATTGTTACTAGAATATGACTTGTGGTATGATGGGAATTGTATCATTTTCAGGATGTTCATCACCTAGCATTCATTACAGCCTTACTGCGGCATATGCTGCTTTTCACATGGGATTTAGAAAGTCACTGCACCCTTCCTTTATCTCGCATAAAAGTCGCATTTTGAGGAGTAATATAGTGGTTAATATAAGTCATTATCTATGAATGAAGTGTGAATACAAAGTGGAGTTTCGAAGTGTCAAGATTCTATGAAATCTTGTGGAATGAAATGTGGATGTCTCTCAGAGAATAGAAAGCACGGCAGCGTATGCATGATTTTTGCATATGAAGGGACAAAGGAGACACACAATCACATCATCTCCAAAATGAGTTGTGTGAATATATACTCGGCAAAGAGTGGTTGCATAATAGTAAAATATTCATTTTCCATTGTCATTCGTTGAGTGAAAGTTTTGCGAGTGTGTGTGGTGGGTCCATATGTGATTAAAGGGAAAGTAAAAGGAAGTGGCTGTGAGAGAGAAAATGGAATGGGTAAATTATCCTTTTACCGAACAAAGTTTAGCCGAATCTAGTCTGCTTGCAGGAAAGGCTTTTGTACAAGAAGTTGGTCCACAGGGGAACATATATACTCTTGCAGTCATTTCTGTACCTGAACACAGATGAAGGTTTGGTTGGATGCAGTAGGGTCGATTATTACTAGGTTTATTGCTCTGTGGTGGATACGCGTTGTGTGGGTAGGCCCCTTCTTGAAGCAACTTGTTAATGGAATCATCCATGATTAAAGATGGAATGAACGAATGTTATTTTGCTTCAAATTTTCTCTTTTCTCCCCAACTTCCGTGTCATTTAATTAGGTCATACGTACATGTACACATTTTTTAAAACTGAAATTGTCCATTTGCAGTGTGGTTTGAATAAATACGATACATAAAGTCCACCGTCCATGTTATTACCAGCCCAGCATCATTTGTCGAATTAAATGTTGGTGTTGATTCACAGAAACAAAACAAGATTTATTCAGGCTAAAAATTCACTTCTCTCTTAACACCATTTTCATTCTAATAACTTCATACTGCAAAAAGAATTGTACAGATCACAGCGAGATTTGTTTTAATTTTGTACACAGTTCCCGGCGCCTTGAAAAAGAAGAATTTGTTCAATTTTGTTGCTTCCGAAGGGAAGTGAAACGAAAGGGAGAAAATTTAGTCGAGATTTTTATAGTGGTGGTGTGGTGTCTGCAGTCAACGCTTTTGAAACAACATATACTTATTATACCTTTACACGTATGTAGCACCACACCAAGTTGACAACAGAAATACGTGTGAATGAGGTGTCAAGAGAAAGTGCTGAGTTCAGCAATATCCACATATTACAGAAAACGCCATCGCCGTCTGAACAATATACTCCCCTTTTCTACTGTCAGAACTGGGCAAACTTTATGTCCCTTCTTTTCATCTCGTCTCGAGAAGATGGTGAAAGTTGATCGATGTGGAAAAGAGTCGTGTGTCAGGTAGGAATATATTCTCATCTGTTATGGGAAACCATATTATGTAGATAGATTGAATCTAGCCAATACGAAAGGAGTTGTAACTTGTAAGAGAAGAAAGAAATTGTATGTACATGAAAAATCTGTTGTTCTTCAATATGTCGAGTTTGACAGAGTGCATACATGCATTTTGTGATTGGAGTTGAGAAAGTGAGGAGATGATTTTCACTGGCGTGTGAATTGGAATCGATGGTTTTTACAGACAATCGCTCACAATATCTGAATGATATAACTTGGTTTCAAAAAGTGCCTACGTGGTTGGGTTCATCTCTGTGTATTGTAGATCAGTCCACTTTGGATCCTTTTTATATTTCTTGCACATTTTCAGCTTAAGATGATGTGCTATGTTTACATTTTTCTTATATTTAATTTACCCGTATTTTTTTCTCGCAAGTTCACAAATTGACTGGTTTTGATTAACTGCATATCACTATGATCTTTGGTCTCGCTCTAAAACAATGTGTTTTAAAGAGTTACGGATTTTCAGATTAAGATTTTCTACGATATTGTATGAAGGTAGTTTGTTTAGTGACTTTTCTCACTAATGATGCTACAGTAGCATCATTAAATAGTTCCGATTGGCTGCAACGTGTGTTACCCACGAACGCGCATACAGTGGTGTCTCAATTCTTTTCTGAAACTTGAAATTAGTTTCTCCAGCTTTTTTTACAGTTCTGGCTGGGATAGAGATACTCGAAGTCATATATCAGCAGTCATCAACATAGTTTACGCTCTTCCTGGCATGTGGATGCCACATTTATACCTTTTGCAATTTCGCGAAGAACCCATTTCCTTTTTTCTTTTCTCATTTTCATGAGTACTTTACTAGTTCTTCCATATCCCCACATATGATTGCAGTCTCTCTCAAATGTAGTACACTATATTTTAGGATGTATGCAACCTGTACCTTATTCTCTTTCTATCCTTTTTCCTTCTTCGCTCCACGTACGCTCCCGGTTTTTATTTGCTAGTGGGCTTTGGCTGACCAAAACAAATTATTTGTCGAATTGTTGGGAATGCGGAGAGCTATGCTCAACCAAAAAGGAAGGGAAAGCGAGAAACCGGAGAAAGTAAGAAGTATGATAGGCAAGAAGCATCTTTTTCTCGTGTTGGTTTTTTCCACGGAAAGTAACAGGGAAGAAAGTAAGAGAGAGAAAAGACATGAAGTGGCAGCGAGATGGTGAATGTTTCTTCCCGTACTCCCGCTGTTGGCAATAACGCAGCGAATAAAACGATCTTACATAAGCCATAATTCTATCTAGGAGCAAAGTGAATAACTTTCTCTATTGCTTCTATATGCTAGGCTGCCTCTTCCACTTACTCGACGATTTGTAAGACTGGAAATGTATAAAATGTGGACGATTACATCTAGGCATAATATATATGGAATGTGTAGGTACAGTTGGGGTTGGTTGTATATATGCTCATGTGTAAAAAATGTACCTCACTTTCTCCCTTGCCAGTTCCCTGTTTCATTTATGAATCTTACCTTTCTCGTATTTTATCATTACTCCTGAGTTTTATTTCCTTTCCCATCGCTTATCCTGCCAGAATTATCGCAGTTTGAGAGTATGATACACACACTATATTCGTATAATGTATTTGGTGTACAGACATTATGACGGTGCATATCGCTTCATTCATGCACGACTGTGAAAGGGGAGCAGCAGATATGCCACCTTCCTGCCGGTAGAGGCAATCCTGTCTTTGAGTAGGACCACCAATTCTTTCCTATATCTTATTGCTGATTCATTTTATGAGCAGATGTGTATGGGTGAATGATATCATTCATCTGGCAGCTAGGATTATATCCTCGCTAAAGATTTGTGGCTGCAATCAAGAAAGCAATAATAATGACTTCTTTCCGCAGACTTTCTTCTCGTGTTCAATTCGATTATCATTACCGCGTTGACTTATCAGCAGTCATATTGTCAAATGGACGTTGTCTAGTAAATGTTCTGATCAATTCAGAGTTCTGGAATTGTTTCCAAATTGTTATTAGCTAGAATCTTGGTTAAAATTCCAAATAGATATTATACAACTTCTATGACTTGTAGGTGTAGTAAAGGCCGTAAGAGCATTAGAGGCTCATTTACACACCTTCCACTTCGGAGTAGTTGAGAAAATGCAAGGACCTACGACTGTATTCGTTCAGTTCGTCTTCATTTGCTTTTGAGATGTTGAGCTTATTTCTCGAGGCACTCCTATGCTCTAACCAAATATCCAGCAGAAGAGTTATTGTGATGTGTTTTGCAGTACATGTCAGCCAATTGAGTCGATATAAACGACCAAAGCGTCTAAAGTTCAAGTGATGTACTGCCCCGATGAACTTTTGCCTGATGGATGCCTTCATCCCCAACTTGGTTGCAGTGGGAGAATAGACAGATGGAAGTGAATAAATGATCCCTTCCAGCTGAGGTTTTGTCTTCTGGGAAGTCCCACTTCCAATTAATCATCATATATGGGAGATTCTCGTAATCCAGTGACTGCCAACATGAGGCTGAATTTCATCGTTGTCTTCCTCCTCAACCTTCGTCTACAATCCATAATACTCCAGTTTCGTAAATGTGGCTTATGTGGTTTCATGATGCTGTGTGAAAATACTACCGCACTTACTTTACTTAACACAAGCTTACTTAATAAACACAAGCTTTACTTGGAAATCATTTTCCAAAAAATTAGAAGTGCTGTGACATGTCTAAAATATAGCATCCATGTACGTATATTCTCAGGAATGTTTTATTTTCGTCGAGTCGAGATCCGTATTGAAGATACAACGCTCTGCTGGAAGTTTCAATTGACAGAATCTCCTCATCGAGGTAGCATTCAACATTATACAATTTGATAAATTTGGTGGGTTGGGTTGGGAGTGAAAGTTGTAAAAAGTATAGTGATCCAAATATTCACAAGATGTAACTTTCGTAAAATTACAGAATCAAATTGCAAAAGTTCAATTGAGCATGCATAATATATTTTTCCGTTTATGGCTTCGTCAATAACTCTGTGGGAGGCTTGAGAGTGGAATATATATATTAAACCCATGATGAGTTCAGCGCACACAATCTGTGCTTCTTTTGGCTAAGGATTTGTAGCTTTCTTCTGTATATCCGTTAGACATTGCTATTAGAAAATTGTCAACTCAGGAGTGTTTACTGGGCATAATGTTGTAGCATTTACTTATTTTGCTGAACATCTTAATTTACTGTTACATTCCTTGAAAATCTCATCATTCAGCTAGTTCACAATTTTGAACATTTAGTCGGCTTCCTGACATTACATACTGATTTTTTGGAGTCTCGAGATATTATATACAATGCAAAATTCAAGACCATGTCGGATTATAAATTGTTACTATACTTTGTACGATATGTGGTCGTGGTTCCATATTCTGATGACTAGTATGAATCAAATATGTACGTATTAAATTAGTTTACAGTACAAATCTAAAATCTAATAACATATTTCCTCTCTGTGGCTGTATGAAACATGCATGCTCAGCTTTACGCAATCTTTTCCTGCATTTACGCAGAATCAAGTGAGATAATGAGATCATTCCAAACTATCCGAAAATCTGTACGAGAGGGAAGAAACTAATTCGTATGAAAGCATGCTAGATTTCACGCATGGACATATGACAATATGCTTTTCATTCCAATTTATAAAGTAAGCAGACAAAACGTACAACTCTACAAACTCCAGCAGATGAACAAAAAAAGTTGAATCCTTGCCTCAGCATTCCATTAAAGCGATGCTCCGCTTTTCTCCTATTTTACCGAGCCCATACGCATCTCATCCATCCTCATCCGTCATAATAATCGTCATAATGAGGAAAGGGTCGCAGGGAATGGGAATATCTCAAACTGTAAAAAAAGACATAAACCCTCCTCGAGAAAATTGTGTGTGCTCTGCTCCCGCTTGACACTCCAGTGAAATTTGAACGGTGTATAGTTTGGAGTGATATTACGGGGGGTTCCGCGTTTTTGGAAACTCTCGCAATATGTGGCACGACGATTGCTGCTTAGTTGACGCGAGGAATATTTAACTTTTTAGGTATAGACATTCCTTTCCCCTTATTTCTCATGCATCGCCAACATCCTTCCTACGCAC
The DNA here is from genome assembly GCA_034687055.1 of Heteromurus nitidus. NCBI lineage: Eukaryota > Metazoa > Arthropoda > Collembola > Entomobryomorpha > Entomobryidae > Heteromurus > Heteromurus nitidus. The sequence goes on from JAQFZW010001064.1 coordinate 31,630, forward strand.
ACATTTTCTCATCATTGGCATTCTACTACATTTGAAAGTCACAGTGTCAAATGTTCATATCGTGAGCAAACACAAGGAACGAGAATGAGAATATAACGAGACTAACTTTGCGACGTAAGAAGAGACTGTTCATAGGAATCTGGGATTTGGGGACGAGAGAACAATAGAGAAAAGCGACAAACCGAAAGAAAAGAATCTCAGGTCTTTCTCCCCATTTTCTAACTCTGCTACTCATCAATGTTATTTGGAAGAAACCATTATAGTTTTATAGGTACATGCAAAGAGTACGGCCAAAGGTACGAAGTTTATCATGAACGGTTTTTCAAATTCGGAGAAAAAGATGTGTACATGTATTTAGTATTAAGTTAGTTGCCAAAATTTGAGCCGCGAGTTCAAGTGGATATATTATGACTATTTGTCTTTTTGAACTTTCTCAGAATTACGTGTATAACTTTTAGGTAGAATATGTAATGCCTATATGTGCATTTTATCCCCCAGAAGTACTCGTATATTTAAGGTATCTGTGTAAAAATTCGTAAACTTTTTCAGTCGATAAATGGAGATTTCTTTTGGCAAGAGAGAAAATTCCTATGCGTAATGTTTCAGGGGGTTTGGAGGAGAATATTCCATAGACGAATAGAGGAAAGTGGCTAAATGTCTGTAATGGTTGGATTCTACTTGTGTTCCAGCATGCACAGTCTGTATGAATAATTTGATATTATAAAAAGGGATTTAAAGAATCATACTTTACCGAGCAATAAGCATTCTTTTGCAGAACACTTTAAATGCAATACAGAGCTAAAAAAAAGTAGTAGTTTTGTAAGTTTTATGTATGGAAAAACTCCCTATTTGCTCCTCTGTTTTCTTCATCGAGTGAAGTGGAAGGTTTCGGGACTGAAACTGAAGGAGAGAGGAACAATCGAATAAGAAAAAATATCGAATATTCAGCAATATGTTGGAATGAAATGATCTCTGGGCTAAAATATCCAGAATATCCAGCGAACAAATCAAATCCAATTGAATCTCATTCTCCATTTCGAATTTACATCTTGTATGCACGAGTTTATTCCCCTCGATTTCTATCCTCCATTCATTCTTCCAACTTGGGAGCAATATCATCGTAAATGGGATTATGCGTCGGAATAAGGGATATGCATTTTCCTAGTTCCATATCGAGATCGTATGTGGACCTACTAAGCAACTTTTCCATTGAGTTGAACTAAGCCCTATGAATTCGCTTTGAACATGATCGATCATTAGTTTTTTTGTAGAAACAAAAAGGTGAAGTACTTATGTATATAGTTGAAGTCCTTTGCACACAAGTTAACGAACCTTGGATGGCAGCATGAAGTGAATTAATAGCTGCAAATGGATTGAATTTTAGCTGACTTTGTGGGGAGTCTCGATCAGTCAAAATCAGTACTTTTTAATTTGTTTAATGAAATTTTAAAAAATGCTTTGTTCAACTGATTTTCAGAAAAACTTTGGAAGAAATCCTGGATTTGACTTTTAGTGGGTTTCTACTTGAATGGAACCTCTCAATGCTCGTTTCCGTCACAAAGTCGTTTCTAGAAGAAATTGCATTCATTTCATGCGTGACTACTTGTGGATACAAGACGGTGATCAGCCGTGTTTACAGATTCAACGGGAATCCGATAGTCACGTGTAACTGGACCACAACATGACTTGCCTTCTGTCTCGACTCCTTATCATTCACCTGTCCGGTGTTGTATTAATATAACTGGACGGAGAACTGATAAGGGCTTGAGCAGAACAATGCAGCTTAAAGGTGAAAGGAACTGTATCTCAAGCCGGAGCATTTGGACGTTTCCGCATGATTCAATATGAAGAAAAGATTCAGACTAAATTTTAAAATTAAGATGACGGCGTGTGTATTGCCATCTAAAACTTGAAACAGACATTTCCTATGTAAATTCAAGTGTAAGATTATTAATTTTTCTTAACACAATTTCATGAAATCAATAAAAAAAATAAAGACGTCCCATCGTATAGTAGATGTTATGTTTTCTGAAATTTGCAAAATTGTTTAAAATAGAGCAATGATTTTATTTAGCCAAAAACACAATCCAAGTTGGGAGTTGCACAGGCGCATTTATCGTACAAAGTAATACATATAACGGGTTAGCAAGTTGTTTTGGATTACCTTACCGGCATGCGGCACACGCTATCTGATGTGCTAACTTGTAACGGTTTATGATTAGGAAGCATTACAAAATATTCCGTACTGCTTTGCGTATTCACTATTGACCATTCCAAAAGGAATAAGGAGAACATTGCAATCTTCGTACAGAGTGGAAGTTTATTGCTTGTATTAAGTGTGGAAAAAGTCGGCAAGCATAGATTTTAGACAAAGGAAATCATCATCCATGTACCTGTCAAAAACTTATGAACTATTTAAAACACCAACAAAAGAAAGGTATTATGAGACAATAATTTGTTAGTATCGCAATTAGTTTGTTGGTTTACAGTCACTTGTGTGGGCGAGAATTTATCGTGTGTATTTAGCATGGTACCACTTGTACATTCCATTCTCGTAAGGTCATCTCAGTTCGGTGTATGAACTGTTTATCAGCATAAGGGCGGGCCCCAGGTTACATGATTTCACTAACATATCGTGAACGTGGAAACTACCTTCTGTGGGGAACGTAT
>JAQFZW010001065.1:0-34293 GCA_034687055.1 Heteromurus nitidus
GGTTATATACATGGAGAGGAGTCTGTGTGCAAACTCCTGACCGATATAAAATTTAACATCAGGGCCGGTTGCCTCGTAAGTGGATGTGTGGTATGGTCGGTAAATTTCAGATGAAAGATAGCTTGAAATGTTCTAGGAAAAGCTAGGCCATTTAGTTATATGGCATGGTCTGACATATACGCTGGAAAACCGTGGGCATTTGCGCATCAGCATTTAATTATCATTTGAAGAGGAAACCGCATTAAGAATTGTTCGCGCATTTGGTCGTTGCCCGTCCATAATTTCTTTCTTAATTTAATAATTTGTACCTACGCACTTGTGACCACTTGTAATCGGTACATCTGTTTTGTGACAATAACAATATTTAATCCCAGTGTAAATTCACTAAAAATACACAGTCCAGCGTTTAGTCGGTCACATACACTGTCGGTTACGTAACGGTGAGCAGTTAGAAGGTGCTGGGAATAAAGGAAAATCCAAAACGAAGGAAAAGTTCGTACTAGTTGCGTAACAGCCTATGCTATAACTATAAAAAATTACATTCATGGTCAGGGTCAGGTCAGGTGAACTTCGACTGAATCTCATTGCAGCAGTATGCGGACGTATATCATACATGGACCTTAATTTTTTGTGAAAATTTTATTCAGGAAGTTAACCACGGCTCGTTTCTGTTGTTTGATGTATTATCTTTTTGGTGAATTAATCCGTGAGATGACGTCGAATTTTTGCTGGTAGTGATAACCGACAATGTGATCTCACATGATTTTTGGCATCTAGTAAGTCCCTGAAAGTAACATTGAACTTTTTAAGATAAAAGAGTATTTCATCCTTGACAATTGGAAATGATGAATAACGATATTGCGGGAGCTTAAAGAAAACACAACTTAGGAATGGCTTAATTGCTTTTTCTAATTTTTTCAACATGAATACGAGTTGTTAGAGTACACATCCAAAGATCAGTCAGTTAGTATGGCTTTATGTGTTTTAAGTACATTGCTTTTCTTCTATACCAGCAGCTGTAATCTGATCAGAGTCGCTTATTGTAAACGCTAAAGTTAGTACTTAATACTGTCGTTCGTACAATGACACTAAAGTCTTAATGAGGTATCAATGGTGTTCAAGGACATGTTGTTATTCTTGATCTCACTGACTATGATTGCAAATAAGCATTGATTTCATTAGTCGTATATGCTGGGGTAGGAATCTACGTCGGCGTGTTAAATCATGTCATACAATAAGTAACAGTAAGCAACTCTTGGCACATCTTAGTAATAATTTTTTGGGGATGTGTGTGTGTTTGAAGATTGTATGGTAATAATGGGCATGTATCTTCATACATGCGCACAATTAATTGTAACGATAATGATGCGTGTCACTGTACTCCTTGTTAGATAATAAGTTTATTTAACATACACATAGGAAGCAAATGATGGCTATTCTAATAATTATTTGTTTTATTTCAGTTAACTTGACGGGCCACAAGGGAAGGGTTGACATGTCTAACTTCGAGCTTCTTAAGGTTCTGGGCACCGGAGGTAAGTATTGAACCTAATATCAATTCAATTCAGATAAGAATGACAAACACACCAAACGAAGGACAACTATGATAATGACCGAGCCTTACGATACTAAAAGTATATAAGGACTTTAATTATTTAAAAACACATACGAATACGTGTAGACATTTTTGCTTGCATATAGTATATGAATGCAGCATAACTCATGGGTGTCATTATCTGTGATTCTCTGAGGACGTCGTAGACTAAAACAAGAGTATGATTGACAGTTGAACACTCATTTTGACGAGAGTCAGGTATTAGTGTAAAAATTAGTTTTGCATAACAAAAGACAAATATTTGAAAAGTTGTCTGCGTTAAGACGACCTGTATTGAGCTCTGATGAAATAGTTTCATGGTGTGATGTAGAATTCGTGGAGTTTCAATGCTGAACTATGTACAAAGATGATATTTTGTGTAGTCAGCATAGAATGCATGGACGACTGACTGTGCAATGAGTATTTTCCCATACTTATAAGGTGTAGACTTACAAAGTATTTGCACTTGCACATACGATAATGGCCTGACTGCCTGTCTTTTCATATGTTGTCTGTGATACAGAACTTATATGGCTGACTCTTGCTCGATGACTGTAGGCTGCTAGTCAGAGTCAGACTGAAAACGCGACAATGTGTGTAGTCTTGACTGCTCATGGCCGACTAGGAAGTGTCTGATCGGGTGTGCTCCACGGTCTATCACTGATTTAAGCGCTGTGGCTGCATATGTCTGCTCGTTGTTAGTTTGTTAGCTAATCCTCCTGAAAGCATACAAAAAGCCATGCACAAAATTTTCGATGATATGTTGTTATAAATGCAAAACGTGCGAGATTGTGGATGGTGGTGCTCTCTAAATGTTGGGATGTATACATTTAAAAGCTATATACGTACACTCGAGATTTTGTATATATATGCATAAAATAACAGACGATGAGTTCTGTGTTTGTAGTAAGGCGTAAATGAAACTGGCTTGTAGATAAAAATAAGATGAAAATAAGACTCCGTTCGTACGACACTATTTAGGTAAATCGAATCTAGTTCAGTGCACACCACACAATACTTTTTGAGTATTTGTCTGGATTCTATACATTTCCGTTTTCTCAGTCTGCTGCTTTCAAGGGAAGACCGCACAGTTTTTGACAAATCAGATGTAATGCAATTGAGAATCGAAGTCTTGTGTTAGGTGTTATTCGAAAGGAAAAATAATTTCACATTGAATTCGAAATTCTCATAATTATAACATAGTAGTCGATTTTTTGTAGACTGGTGTGTTTTATGCCAGAAGCCTCTTTCTTGAAATCAATAACTACAGCTATGTGTTCTTTTGTCTGCTTTTCATGAATTTATTACTCCCCAAATTTCCTTGAATTGAAACATTAACAAAGTCAAGCTCGAAAGTAACATTTAAGCTTACACTGACGGACATATGCGAGAAGCTAATGTATATTGCTTACAAGGTGCATCCACCATGCGAGCGAACGTTCTTGCAAATAATTTGGAACGGAAGCACTTTATTTTCACTAATATTGCTCTCTTCCACTCTCGCTCCCTCTGCTACTGGATTACGCATGCAAAGATTGTTCGGAAGTGAAATGACATGGGATGTATGCATATGCGAAGATGTGGTTGTATGTGGGGGATGTGGAGAGTTAAAACTTATGTCATCGCGAGCATCGTTGTTACTGTAATTGATGTGTATGGAGTAAAAAGAATTTTATAGGAATACGGCTCTGTTTGAGGCTTCTTTGAGCATTGACTATTTTTCAGTGCAATTTAGGAAGTTCATTTTTATTTGGTATGTAGATCTGTGAAACCATTTTCAGGCGATTGACTCTTACCCATGTCCAGCGCTGGTAATATTATGTACACGCACTCTAATTATTTAGTGATATAGTGGTTTACTTCCCTAGTATACATTTACATACTCACTTAAAATTTGTACCGAGTTTGGTTTATGGGCACAGTTAAAATGACACAATGCAATGGATCAGGAAGTGCTCGGTCATCGTTGAGTGTTGTAGGTATGATTAGTTTTAAAAAACGAACGATCAGAGATTGATTTTGGTTGTTTATGTTAGTTTGTATGTAGAGGTGTCTATATATTAAAAAATGGTTAACCTTTATTAGTTATGTATCATCCCTCGTGTAGGAACTGCCACTACCGCTACGAAACAGACAGTTCGATATCATGCTGAGCCATAATAGTAAATTCTATACTAACGTCCTTGGTGGCATTGATTTTCTCGAAAGGGTTTGACGGGTTTGACCATAACAAGGACCTACGAAATTACATGTATAATGCATAGGCGGTAGGCGTCTCGGCCTGCTAGCTACTACTACACGAGTTTAAGTGATACCATTAAGCAATTGAATGCCAGCAGGAGGTGAACTTAAACGTATATGCAAAACTAGCATATAACAATTTCAATAGTGTGTCCTGATAATGTTCTATATATGGGGTATGTGTTCGTCAGAGTAATACCTAATGTCTCCAAATACTCGTAGCTACGCCTGCCTGAAGTTGAGAATATTGTCTTCGAGAAAGTAGAAATTAATGTTCCATTCCATATATTGTATGGTCTTTGTCGAGTAAGCACGCAGTGTATCTTGTTGAACGTAATTGGCTTTTGTGCATCAGACGAACGAAAAGTGACATCGAAGGTCGACCCCTTGCCTTGCGAATGTGCATTTTGCAAAACTGCAAACGTGTACATATGTTTCAAGTATACATTCGCATTTAGGTGTATATGCAATATGCATTAGCAATATGCAGAACAGAACTGATATTCAAAAATCAGATAAAAGTTTAAAATGTGGGTTTAAAGATGCCTACCTGTATTAGTACAAGCTGTAAACTGTTAGTCTATTATTAATTATTTATTCAGACCTGAAGGCAAGCATTGATTTATTTCTAGAAGTGGAATTATAATTACCTGAACTGAAATCTCACATTCCACTGATAGTTCACCAGTGCAAGAGATTATATATAGATTTACTTTGTCTGAGTATTCTTTTCCAGATAGGAGACTTCATGGCGTTGTGTTAGGGGGTTTTTACGGTGATAACGTAGGTGTTATCTTTGTTGCAGGTTGGTGCGATTTAAACTCATACACTTCTGTGTAGTGTCCAGTCATATGTTTCGTTGCATCACGCAACCTTTTCAGTTTAATCTATTTTGGTTCCAGAGATATATTCGGTTACGAGCATACACATAACATGGTCAATGCATATCGCATGGCAGACACGACAACAAAAGCATTATTAAATGTACAGTTCAATCATGTCGCGTGGTGGTAGCCTGAAGGTCACGGCAAAATACACCATTGTTATGATTCCATTGACATACACTAATTATGGCCTTTAAATTTTAGATTCAAATTCACAATATCGGCACTAAATAGAAGCACGATTTTCTAAATTTAGGCATCGTGGAACATTTTAAAAAAATTATTACTTATAGCTGGCTCACGTGGAAAGCTGTTTCACAATTCACAGCTTACTACAGTTTCAGCATGTTGGAAGGATGAGATAGTTCCGTTAATTTTTCCTTTATATTACTTAGCTTCTTGGTAATACCCACTTTGTTACAATCGTATTTTCTCTCTTGAATAATTGAATTGATAATATGCATATCAATTAATATGCATACAGTACACGTTTTTATAAAACGATATTTAGTTCTAGGAAAATATTCATAAGTTCGTATCGTATTATTTGAACAAGTGGTACTATATTATTCACTTACTACTGAAATAGTGGAAGGTACTTTTGCATTGTGGGAGGCATGGCATGACATACAATTGTACTTACAGCTTGTACGTGCTACGCCAAAACAAAGCTTAGAATCAGGGGGATAGACATTATTGGCATGCAATGAGGAAGTGTAAAACACGGAGCAACGCACAAACGTAAATGCTTACGCTGAAAAGCTGAATAGAAAAGTAAATTGAGAATACTTGCTGATATTTGCTATTCTGTCTGTAGTCAGCTTTCCTTCTCAAGGTCGGTCGCATTTCTTGCAGCCACAACTTCTGAAACAGAAATTGGCAGCAGTCAGCTGTACCTGGTGGACCGTTCCACAGCGCATGAAAATGGAACACTAACTAGCTCAAATATCATGAGTCTGAGTCTGATTATATAAACAGTCAAGGCAGCAACATATACTGCCATTTGTGTCAATATACCCGTATTAGAAGTAGAAACCATGTCCTTCTGAACTTGTGTAATGTGTAACCGGAATTGCATCCAATTGTGTGTTAAATAGGTACACAAATATTACCCAAACGTATAGCTAAGGATGTCTAATTTTGCCACGTTTCTGCAAAGTCCTGGATTTTGAGCTGCAATGTATACTCTGTTGGGTTATTCGCTACAATTTCATCTATGACTTGGTTGCAAGGAAAACCGAGAAAACTTTTCTCATCGATAAAATGTTAAAATACAGATTTTCACTATACATATAATTATCGGCATGTGCAGCTCACTGAATGATCTGTGTAAGGTAGTGTGATGTTGCTAGCTTCGTAAGATTGATACATTGCTGGAAAATTCTGTAGTGTAGAGAGTTCATTATATTCACATCTGTTTCACTCCTTTGCTTTTAACTGCAATGAAAACTTTCAAGGTCATCACTTTTTGTTGATGAGGATGAGAATGATTAATATCAATATGTGAATATGAATCCTTTTTGCAACTTGGAGCAGCACAACATTCAAGAGAAGGTGTATACTATTGAGAACGGGACAGCTCAGTTTTGAAAGAGCTTCAGAAAGTTTTGCAATCATCTAATACATACAACATACTCGCTGACAGGCAGTTTGTCGTTTTTATACATGCAGTACGTACGTTGAGTTTGACTTTTTCTATGTGCATATATGTATGTTGGCAGATGCAAACTTTTCCTTAGCGTGTTAGATGAATGCAGCAAGGTAGGTGGTAAAACTCGTAAATGAATATAAACAGTCTTCAAAGCAGGAAGCATTAAAGCGATGTCTGGACTAGAGTTGTTTGATGATTTCATAATAGATAATAAGCCCACTGGTATTATGTTTATTGGCACGAACGGTAATCGCATGGAAGATGAAAAGCATGGCGCAGTAATATATTCTCTGTTGTGTCCATTCAACTAAGATTTGCAATCCTCGAGCTCAACAAATGTACACAAAAAAACGTGCGCCATATTGAATGCATTTTTCTGAACATGTAATTACTCTTATTTTACTCTTTATTATACTGGAACATGAGTCGAACTCTTAACACATGTTAGTTGGTTGTGCATTCTTATAGTCTTTATTCTAGTAAGCATAAGACATATAAGATGAGTGCAGCAATGACTATACGAACAACTTACGAATTTTGGCTCGCCTTGAGGGTTGGGTTAACTGATCCGTCTTGGAAGTGATGGAATGCATTTCATACAACAGTAAAAGGTTTGTTGTGGTGTTGATGTTTATTAACTTGCTTATTGACACCAAGGCAGTGTGCATTGTGCATAGTACTTACATATACTTTAGTTGCTCTACATTCCACATTGCCTCCAGGGATATAGTAGAGCACACCATACCATTGCAAAGAAATATACTGCGAGTGTATATGATGTTGGTGCAGCAATTAAATTCGCACGTGGAGGAAACGACCTTCTAAAACGTGAGTGATCCCAGGGAAATCGTGGCTTGCGTGCTTTGGAACTGGTTGTAAATAGTTGCAATGCCGGGTGTCCAGATGCCCAAAATACCTTTCCCAGTCACATTTCTCGTGGTTAGTTCCTTGAGCAAACAGTAGCTTACAATAAAGATCTTGACGTATTTTCATGCGTGTATAGCTTCCTTTGAATTTAGTGTTTATGACACAGTTTTCATGTTTTTCCAAATGACAGTCAGATAGGCTGAGTTTGTTGACTGTTGATGTTGTCTTATGCAGTAACTCCGAAAGAGAAGCCATATGTCAGCTTGCACTGATAAAAATGAATATATAGAACTAGAGATACTTTCTTTATTCAGGTGCCTGTTGTAGTTGGCTCCCGTGGGTTACTCGCATTTTACGCTTTCTAACTTCGCTCAGCGTGGCGAATAGGATGTGTTGTGCTTTTTTCTACTATCTAAAGAATGGGTTGACTTTATTCAGTTGAATCAATATTATCTATTTATAAAGCAATAGGATCTCGTGAGCTACGTTAGCTTGCACATTTTTAAATGAAAACTTAATCTTGTGCTTTAATTGCTATACTTAAGCAAACTCGGTGAATGATATTCTAAAATTGTTTGAGGAATTAGAATGTGCAATCTAGTTATAAAAGCCGACTGATTTTTAGAAGCTCATATGTACACACTTGTTGACTTTTAGATGACAATTCGACAAACGCTTTGCGTTTTTGTTCACTCAAATTGCACACGAATATTTTAAATGAATAAGGAAGTATGTATGTATGTCGAAAAGTACCTGCACTCTTACAACAATTGCCCAATCAGGGGTGAAGCCTTTTCTGCTTATGGTGGAATTCCCAAGAACAAAGCTTTTTTTGTATAAAATGTCTACTCTCAAAGTCTACCTAACGCGAATCTTGCAACAGATCATCGAAACGGCGAGGTACTTTCTGTTCAAATGGCGTGTTGTCTATGTTCCCTGTGATTTTGCATGGTAAGGCTTCTGATATGAGACTTTCCCTTCAGAAAGCCATGTCGAACTTGTTACTTTACTACGTGCATCAGCATTAAATAAGTTAATACAACAGTCAAAGGATCCCCTTCCAAATGCTGCAAAAAATTTGTTGAATGTTCAGTGAATGAACGAAAACGAATGTTTGAAAGAGGTACATAACAGAAACAGAGTATAGCTTATTTTTTCGTTCTTTTTTCTTGGGCAATATAGCATGGTTTATGCACAAGACGCTTAATGCTTTTTATTGTAGTTTCATAGAGATTTTCTCGAACTACAGATAGTCGAAAGGATATACATATATGCTGTACAGATCTCAAATCTCGTAAAGAAAACTTTTGCTACAGACTAGATACGCTGCTTTGCTTTGAATAACAGGATTCGTAATATAGGTCACAGCAGCGGTGCAATTCGCACAACGACTAACGAGTGTTGATGTTGATAGTCCCAAATCCTATGCCATTGTACCACGATAACTTACAAACAAGACGATTTAGCGCACTTGGCGTGTTCTATGTATTGCATACAAAATTATAAATACAGGCTACAACTACATACATATGAGAAAATACTTTTAGCTTCACTCGCAACAGACTTATTGTAGCTGTATGAGAATAAAAAGACGTTTAGCGAATGCTTCCTTCCTACGAGCAAACTCCACCTTTGTAGATGCTGAAATATGTGTCTATGGTGTATATATGGCCACATGCTGCATTAGATCAACTGGTGGTAATTTTTATAAAATGCTGTCTGACTGTCCTCTTGATGGGGATTGGTTGAAATTAGACCGAATAGTTTCTATCATAGCGATTTTAATGTTCATCTGAATTTATTTTATTTTGCTACTGCCTGTGCTGTGTATATATAAAATACAATAGATTGGCTGAGTTTTAAACTACATCCTGCAATTAAAATCTTGGAATGTTTTCAATTTGGGAAACAGAATTGCTATTGCTGTTTATCAAACAATCACTTAAGTCTTATAAGGCTGAATAAATCATGTTCTGTCGTATGTAAAGTAAAATGCGAAGCAACCCCGTCCAAGGCTGTTACCTCGAATACATATGCCATAAAATGGTAAACGAACGAGTGGTTTTATACGGTAGTTGTAATTGTACCTCTAATACAGCAGGAAACTAAAATCTTCCAATGCATATGTGCGTTGGAAGAATTTAGGCGAAATAATCGAGTTGTTTCCTTCCTTCATGCCATGATTCAAAATATTTGTATCAATTTTTTTGGACACATACTACTCAAAACTCCCACTTGGTAGTGGTAATTTAAATGTGCGTGAAAGTCTTATCGCAGGAACAACAGGTGGAAATTTTTTATCAAAAGAATTTAGACCGACCGTTTTATAACTGCAGTTTGTGAAAAATAGAGATCATTCCCGAATGAAAATGAACAATAAGACAACTTAAACCCTTATACCGTTCACTTTTGTTCTTTGCAATGGCTCGATGATCATAAAAAGACTTGAGTAAAGTAAAATGACTTCTCAAATTGTTGAGTTTCTTTTTAGGTTTTTTTTTGCAATTTACCGTACGCAAGAGAATGATATGGTTCGTTTCACTGTGAAATATTAGGCTTTATATTTTCAGAAGATCTAGATTCTAGATACGGTTGGAGACAAAAAAAACATTACTCCTTTCTCAGCATATGTATTGCAAGGTGCTCGTGTAGCAATGTCAGAAGTAAGTCTGGGAAATTTTCGACAAATTATTCGCACTAGTCGTATTACGCGCTAGATACTGTAAATTTTAGATAGTTCTACAATGCACGTAAAGCACAAAAAATTGGAAACTAGCTAAATGACAAGTGCTGTTATCACCGGAAGTTGCTTTCAAAATTTATGTGGTACGTGATTTACAAGAAACGTGTAAATGGTGCTATTTGAAATGACATGATGATTTTCCCTGCAAATACATAGTATAGTTTTGATTGCAAGGTTTAAATTATACGTTTTGCGATCATTTTGTGGATTTTAAAACAACCTCACTTCTCGAGAATATGTTCAATTTTTAGTGGCATGTTACAGGAGTTGGTAGAAAATTCTTATTGTATTGTCCGCACCTGTAGTACTTATACCGTTTCACTGATGCAGTAAGTAATACATTGTTCTTTCTTTGGATAGTATTTGCAAGACAGAGGATTAAGATTAAATACCTACATATAGACAACACCATCCGGGGGTGGTGAGTGCACCCCTTATATACCATACCGTATGAGGACTTAAATGCACACGCGAACATGTCTGCGTAACATGTATTGCAGGTGTCTAATAATAAAAAGGAAAAACAGTCAAGAACGCTGCTCAGCGCAATTTTTTCGCCGTGGTTGTGGTCGAGTTGACAGCATGGGATTTACAGGTAGCCTTACAAATGCACTGTTGATTGTAATGATTACCATTATAACATAATAGTTTTCGAACCATTGTCGCTGACAAACATTCTTTTAATGTTGTACGATTTGACTTTCGTATGTGAATACAGGTAGGATTTTTATGAAACTAGGAGGTTCAGAAAGAGAGTTAGAATGAGACATGTACAGTGCATGCTACGCTTTCCTTAACTATTTGAGAAGTTAAAATACCACTACAAAGATGAGACTTGAATAGTGAACACCTTCTTGCCAAAATCAGTATAATATAGTCTTAGTTTTGTTCAAATATTTTTTACGTTACGAGGTTCGAGCGAAGGAGGTGAAGTGACCCTGAGATGTATTTACAACATTTTATATGCACATATATATGTATGTCGTACATAATGGAGAACAGGAACAGTGCAACTTGATTATGTGTAGGATGCTTGGTGAATTTTTACTCGAGAATTCACTGACTGCTAATAGCGTGTTGTGAGAAATCAAAGGAGATAACCACATACCATTAATTGTATCGTACGATTTTGCTTCAACTTCTGCATATGTTGTGAGTAAAGTGATACAAAAAAGGCATGTAAGATTATACGTTTAAAGGAGTACCGTTACTTTTTGCAATGGCTACATTGTCTGTGTCTGCGGAGTACATTCTAACATACAACTTGTAGTTGGGGTGCACTGTTCTACCAAGCTTCGCTGAAAGAAATAATAAGGCAGCCAGTAGTATCTCCTCAAGGTAACTGTGCTCACAGCTGCCTGCTCCGTATATTGTACACTAAATGTAAGAATACATAGTACCTTAATCCAAGTTTGGTATATACAGATTGTGGAGAACCGAACAAGCAAACTAAAGTGTACCTACCTGCGTAGGTCATTTTTGAAAGAATCGTGCAATAATTCTCCTTGAAATATGAAGCAATGCAGACATACGCAAGTATTTAAACTTTTTGTGATCTTTTTAATGGGGCGAATTCCTTTAAGGATTCGTTGATAGGCCCGAGACGGAACTACTTTCATAATTCATTGTTTGCAAGTCCCAAGTATTCAATATGCCGAACACGGAATTGTTACTTGGAGAGTACAAAAAACATGATATTGGGGAGCGTGAGTCTTTAGGGTGGAAGCTTCAAATGAAGTTAAAATATGGGAGATTACGTGTTGATCTTTTGAGTCGATGATGCAGTTCGGTGTTAATTAAGAGAGGACTACTTAACTAAACGAAATTCCTGAAGTTCATGACTCCATTCTGTAGCACGGAAAACATTGTCCTTGTTAGTTGTTTGTCTAACATTGCAACAGAGATGTACTCAGACTGTATGCTCAGACATCCTTTTTGCTACTATCTACTATTAAGACTGTTCGAGCAGACTTGTATTACCAGTAGCTAAAAATAGATAATATCAGCTTGGAAGTTTTCTTCAGCTCCGGTAAAATTTTACTACAATCTCTTAAGGCTTACTTGTGGCTTAGGGGGCTTTCAATTTTTCCCTATACTTGCCTGCTTTCAATTTTTCGTAATTCCCATTTTCCGGATCTGGACTTTGTGTACCACGTTACAATCTGCATCATCAGCATAATATCTATAGGGTATGTGAATTTGGAATAAACACTCCCGAACTTAGGAATGTGGCAGGAATTTTATTAGCTTCAACTTAAACAATTACAACTGGTTTACAGTAGAGCTGACTCGAATAGTATGGTAGTCCCAGCCGATTTCCCCTTACAGAGTAAGTTTTTCTTTTGAATAGTTTTAGCGGATGTTGGTGTCGCCTCGTGCAGAACAGCGGAGTACTTTGACAATAATACGAAAAGTTGGGAGTTTGGTCTGCGTACGTAAATTATACTGTACAAGATTGTTTCTGACATGAAAGAGAAAGTAGGAAGTGTAGAAGAGTTTAAAATTGTTGTCGAATTTGGACGTTCTCTGCGTACACGTCATCTTTTGTGAATGGTAGGAAACTGCATACCTTTTACTCTTAACTCTTTTATGCTGAATAATTTTTCGCCTTCAAAACTAACTGGAATTGGTATAAAAATACCATTATTATTTTCATTTCTTTAAATTGTATGCACACCTTCGTATCTCGACGAGTGAAACGTGAGGAACATACGCAAGAAGAGCACCTGTGCTGTGCTACTTCGAACCACATTTTGTACGGATGGTATGTTGTAGGCAACTTTTGTGAGTAACTGTTAATCTACTCTGTTTGTTGTCCAAGTTCTCTTACGTTTTCTCATGCTTGTTATCTGCGTTTTTACGTTGGGAAAACCATACTTTTTGCGAGACAGTGAATCTCATCGCTTTGGTATACATGAAGCAATTGAAACTTTTGCGTATACTCTTGTGGGATACGATGCGACAGTCGTAGTGGCAAAACCAAAGGTACACTGTACCTAACGCACTCCCACACGCATTGTTACTGAAAATATTTGAGTTATATTTTATTTCAGATTTGTAATATTTACTTTAATCAGTGACATGATACATGATACACTAAAATAATGAGCGAGTGCTTTCTTGGTTACTTTTATTCATATTGTTTGTGATGGTAGGTTAGTATATGTGGTTAAAATTAGAATATTATTATATTTGTTGGGCTTAGCTTACGTATAATACGTAGTACATAACTACTATATACATAAATATGGATGTCATATGCGGTTATATTGTACGTTTTTTAATAATCTCAGCACCACAAACATGATACGTTTGTTATAAGTATCTTATGAGTTTGTTGCAGAGTTGTTAGTTTGTACAGGTACGCCAGCCATGATTGAGATACTAAGACGTACTAGCGATTATGGTTCCGTCATTCTGTCTTAATATTCTGACCTGATTTCTCCTCTTTTGCCATATAGCTTGGCTGGCTTTTTTGCTGATAGAACGATACAAGAGATATTTTTCTCGTTCATGACTACTGACAAAATGAGCAGTGGAGCTAGTGGAGAGGAGAGTAGGCTAGTTTGAAAACCTATGTACATACCTTCACACAGGTACTACACCGTACCTGCATGTACTACTACTACCTGCGTGATCAGTTTCACTAAAATTTTGTAACAACTTTGCAGAACACTGTTTTTACAGATAAATAGGCGCGTGGTACAACATTAACGGAGATGATGGGAATATGGGATGGTAGTAGTTCATCTTCAGCATAATCAACCTAATCATATCGCAAGCTCTATTAATTTTGTCACGTAATCGTTTGGTTGATTAAAATCATGAGAACAAAATTGTGAAAAGTGAAAGAACCTGCCACCTATGAGTTTGTGCTTTAATGCTATGAATTTCTTTTTAACTATTGAAATGTTGAAAGTATTTTGCATCAAATTTTGCAATTGTAGTGCTCACATCTTGCTAACTAAAGTTTTACGGTCTTTGTCACGTTGCGTATACCCAAATGATTTTGCGTCCGAGTTTTGATTTTCGAAGATTTAAAAAAAATGCTTATTTCATCGAACGTAAAAGTAGACATCCACAAACCGAATCTTTATATTTTGATATTTAATCATGGTTCAGATGCATGTATGTAATATGCATATATTTCTATCCATTCAACGAAAACCTTTCTCTCGTAAAAAACTCGAGCGTGTTTCGGAAGAAATAGGGCGTAAAGTGATTGAACAAAACTAATTGAAAGTATTCTCTAAGATCTTTTTCTAGACAATACTCTTCGGCACAGAGCACCAATTTGATCTAGTCACTGTTTCACTGCCCCTATGAGGCAAATTCACATATGCAGGTGTTTTAATGTACTAGCAAACCCGTTTATATTAGTATAAAGATGCACGACGGCGATGTACAATAAAAAACCATATACTTGTTGTATCGATGTACTTAATGTGCCCATGTCAGAAAGAGGAATATCTATTTAATGATTGTGTGTTCCGGTCCGGTATTTTTTCATTCTAATTCGGAGTACTGTGATTTCTCTGAATTCAAAGCACACACAACATTCAACATGGATTGGATGTCACTACATTATTATTTAGCATGACCAATTTTTCGAATGAAAGTACTCAAATATATTGCCCACTGCTAGTCGTTTCTGCGGTTGACTAATATCGTTGGTAGACAATCGTGGCAGAAGGTTGGCTGCTATAAATGTAAAGCCTTTTTAGGTATGGCATAATGTATGGATATTGGAGGTTAAACCCGGCAGTAAAATCTAAATGTATATATGTGCATACTTCGTGTTCGTATGAGTGAACTGTTGTTGAATTGCAAGTGCAAATTTGTCACGAACAGCCGTTGATAGTTTGGTGGGCGGCACGTAAAGAGACTACAATTGAAGCCAGGTGATAAATAAAACTTCGTGGCTTGTTCGTTAACCTGCGGTGATGCTGAAGGTTATGCCAACGTTGGTACAGGACCATGACATAGAACTATTGATTGACGCCGACATTTTAGCCTTGGGAGCTTGTGCCAGTCTTGTTTTATTTGAACATAAACTTTAGAGCTGAGTTTGACATGATGATATATACATACCTTACATACGCCTTGACAGTCATACACTATGACGTGACTACGTATTAAGTGATGATAACGTACAGTATTACCTGACACAAAAATGTGTTAATATTTCGATGTTCCAAGTTAATTTTGAGTTTGCTTTAATTTCAGCATACGGAAAAGTATTTCTAGTCCGGAAGGTTGGGGGCCATGACCATAAGAAGCTCTACGCGATGAAAGTTCTCAAAAAGGCAGCTATAATCCAGAAGAAAAAGACAACCGAACATACGAAAACCGAACGACAAGTTCTGGAAGCTGTTCGTCAATCACCTTTCCTGGTCACGTTACATTATGCTTTTCAAACGGATGCAAAGCTACACCTCATTCTTGGTAAGTTGTCGAAACTTTTCCACTGATTCTGCAGATTGCTATACACGCTGTACTCCAACAAATGCTTCCACTAAAATTGCTTACTTTGTTGCTTAATACTGCCCCATGCATGCTTACACGTGCAGCGTTCTATATGGAATCTTTCGAAACAAATATTGCTCATATTGATTACACGTTACCACATTGGATGCATGCATACTCCGCACACATGGAATCGGATGCTTCAACTTGTTTCTTGTCATGTTATTTAAACTGCCGACTTAATATTCGTCTGAACGGTTCTAGTTCACGTGCAAAGAGTTTGACTCTGATCATGCTTTTTCGTTTTGCTTCCTATTTTTCGTTCGAAAAATCGAAAAATATGTTATTATGTAACGCTACATCTCTTGGCGTAAATAGAAAATTTTCGTCTTTGTCAGACTTGTTTAAATTTTTGAAGGTTTTAGGGTAATGTTTAATAACTTTAACGAAATACTTGGAATTTGGCGATAAGTAGTTTAGACTTTAATATGTCCCTACCCTCGATCGATTAACCTTATAAGTCTCGAACGAAGGACGTATCAAGTTATCAAATATGTAAAGCAAGGGCAAGAAAAACTGTTGCAGACAGTTTCAAAGTAACCAAAAAGTAAACTTCCAACTTAACGAAAGCCTATTAGGTTGCATGAATAATACATTAGCATTTATCAGACAATTTTGAAGTTTTCCTTTGTCCATACGATGCGAGGCAGCTACCTGAGTCCTCGGCTTGTGGTGTTGTGGTAGTGCAGTAGCAATTAGGCTGTTAACGGAGCTGATTATAAAGTTCGACTGAATATTAAGATTGACGCAACGTGTTTGATGTTGTGCTATGGGAAAACTCGGTCTCTACCCAATTGTTGGGGGCATAATGTACCATATAATATGGTGCATCGGTAATATTTTCCGAAACACCATATATCAACTGGAAACTACTCAGAAATTCTAATTATACGCGTGGGTAGTTTTCATGCTTTAACTGGCTTTTGGTGGACTTTGACTTAGTTTTCATTTGATAATAAATTATTGCTGTAAGAAATACTATCATACCAACTGATTACTGATTATGCATTTTTCTTGTAGTTCTTCTTCCGTTGTGCATCCAGACAGGGGATCATTAATTTCCAATTTGAATAGGAGAAGGTGACAAGGTGTGCATATTTACACATGTTGATTACATATAGGGGAACATAGGATAAGGGGAGAGATATTGTTATGAATGTGGAAAACAGGTCTGCATTAGCTTAAAAACTGTTGTTGTGCTGTTATTACCGCGCATCCACAATCCTGACAGAATGCAATTAGCAGTGCACTAATACAAGTACGACCGGATGCTTAAATCTGAGGGATCATAATGGCTCGCCCACTGTTCAAGATTAGTTTGACAATGACAATTTTGCTGAAAGCAACCTCACGCTCCAAAACGTTGTGTCAGGTGGGGGTTACCAAAGACAGTACGGCGCAGCCATAATGATTGCGAATAATACATAGTAATGAGAAGAGAATGAATTGTATGAAATATTAGTTTAATAAAGACCTCATACATACGTAATATGTGTTACACTCGTAGGGATTTACAGTATTCATATGTATAAGCTCATTCATATACACACATGCGAGATACAATCTCTCTCACCAGTGTACCTCTAGTTCCACATTGTGTACATAATAGATGGAGATGTTATTATTGTTATTCACCATTCAATTTGGTCTTGACAGTACTAGCCCTACACAATACAATGGTATTATTGTGGAAGAATTGTAGGAAAATTACAATGGGCCTTTCTCATTACCTACATGCATTTATTGTTAGGCTTATATTTATATTAGTGCTATGCAGAAGTTTACAGTCATGATTTTCTGATGAGTGATAACTGATAACTATGCACTTCATGATGACGATGATTAAATTGATCTGTGTCAAGGTGTTTTAATAGATTATGAAACAAAGTAGTGTCGGTGGAGGAGGGATCGAAATCTGGAAGTTTTTTGGTATTTGAAAATGAACGGTTCATATCATATATACACAAGGATTAATGTTTCATTATTAATATTCTTACAAAAGAGTCTGTATGCAATATATTTTCTTCGAGTTTTTTGGTTATTCGTCTGCAATCTCCTTGCGCATCTGTTGGAGTTATGCATAATATGTATTAACCACCGGTGCATTTGTATTTGTCAAGAATTTTGAATCAATACTTTCATCGTTTCCTCCATATATATCGTGTCCACTGTAAGTACATGTAGACTCTTCTTTCGTTTTATGAAGCTGCTGTGGTATTTTTGCAAATTGGTTGATTTCGTAAAAGTAAAAAACGATGTGGTGCACGTAATGCCCTGAAGCGATTTGCATTCAAATTTTTCACTTTCTCTTGCAATGTACGTCGTACGTAAGGCCTACATACTTGTCACATTATTCCGGGGGTCAAGAATCTTGCGCACGCGCGTGCGCAAATTTTTTGGCCTCAAAATCCGAAAATCCGGGAATTTTTACTCATTTTTCGAACTGTTCGAAAAAAATTTACTAATTTCCCTAATTTTCCGGGAATTTTAAGCGATTTTTCGAGCTTTTCGAGCATTTTTCGATCTTTTTCGAGCAAAAAAACCGGGATTTTTTGGACGCCAATTTTCGCGTGCGTGGCCACTTTGCAAGATTCTGGACCCCCGCATTATTCTAATGAAACGATAAAAATGCTCGTCCACATTTTGTGCATATATGATGTTTTAGGCATTTTTACGCTTAGGTGTCCGAATATACATCTTAATCTAAAACTTACTAGAGTACATATGCGTTCACCAGTGCTAACCTTATATAGTATTCAAAAGTTGAAAATTTTCGTCTTATGCAATCACTTAGAAAGGTGCAATCGAGTAACTATAATCGAAGGTTAAGGAAGTTGAAGCGATTTTCATTTTTTACTGCCAGGCAAGCAGTTAGATAAAGTGCGCAACTTTTATCACCAGTACATCTACATTTTTTAGTATTGAAATCATGAAAAGCTCAATAGTTTTACAAGAGACGATTCACTTTGAAGTAAATTCACTTGTAACATTAGGTTTATTATTATATTTTTAGCTATTGTCTTCTTTTGCAATTGGCTATTAAATAGTAGCTTTAGTGTTTGCATTGAAGAACAGCAAGTTTTTGTCTATTCATTCAAAGTAGTTTCAAGAATCTCTTTAAAACAGTATTATTGGGTTTTGTAGGTAATAATAAATACTAAGCTATATCTGTCTTACATATGTCTATGAGCATCTTGACAGTTCTGGTGTAAGGTGATGTGCTAATTCGGCCTAGGGTGCTACCGTGCGTGCGTGCATATACATATAGTGTAGATGGTGTATGTTGAATGTAGATAGATTTGTTGGAAAACTATGATAGAAACAGCTTGGCCTTTAGAAGCGCGCGGCATGCTGTACAGGTCGCAGCAACAAAAGTAGGGCAATAGTTATATAGGCCATATCGATCGGACTGGTGCGGAGTTACTCTATAGACATGGCTGTGGCTAAAGTGTAAAGAGATGTACATATATGCATACATACATAATGTAGCAACTATCGAATTCTACTCCTCGTCAAACACCAGGCTGTTTGATTTCTTGGCAGTAATAACGTGAAGTTTCTCATCTTATTACTGGGTGTTGTCCACGAGTGAATTTTTTTGGATACTAAATGAATTACAAAAGTAGTCACTTCTCGCTTATAAATTCTGGGTCAACTAAGCATGGGAATGAGAACATGGAGTTGGAGTTGCGTTGTCAGATGATGGTAGTATGATGCAAACAATAACTTCAAGTTCATGACCATTTTGGATACTATAGACTGCATTTTAAATTGCAGCTCCCTTAAGAACTCTTTAAATGAACGTACTGTTTAAATACTCCAAACAAGCTTAAACATATCAGCCAGATCCTTGCCGTAGCGTCCCAAACGCCTACACAAAACGAAAATTCTCATTAAGAGCTTGATGTGGCAATGACAGTAATTTGAACAAGGTCCTCTGTAATATATAATACTTTTGTGACATCTAGATTTTTTATTTACACATGTATTCTCCAGAAGGCAGGAAGATCTGCAAGTATATTTTTTAAATACAGATTTAGGAATGCTACCAAATGTGCCACAGCACACTGGTTTCACAAATATTCCTGGTATATCATGTAATAATATCATATAGTTGGGCTTTATATCATCCTCTTAACTCATATGCCAGCATTTGATGTAAACTTCTGCAATAGCCTTGATACATTACATATATACATCGTGTCTTCCTTTACGCTGAAACGCTTTCGTAATGTTTCATACTAAATTGTACCATGTTCAGATTCTGAGTCGACTCGTACTGTGCGGATGTAAGTAAGCAGAAATGAACGTCCGCTATCGGCACGTGCTTTGACAGATCGAATTTTGGTGTATGCCGTATGCTTGAGAGAAAACGTTCTCCTTTCACGGTAACAAAACATGTTCGTATGGTAAAGCTCATGCGGAGAAGCATCATAACAAACAAAGTAATTTACATGTCTTTAACCTTTATCTATGACACAACCTGCATGTATAGAGTTTGGAAAGATGTGTAACAAACGGAAACTCCTCATGAAACCAATCACTTGACCCATTTTATGTGTTTTGTTAATGGCTGTGACTCGGAACCTGATAAATAATTTATAGATTTCAGTCATCCGTATACACATTCTCGGTAAATACATTGCTAACGTTCTGCGTCAGTCTGAAGCATCATATCGCATTGTAAACATGATAGATATTACTTGAATGTATACTTTTACATGTACAATATTATATGCTACACCTACGCTATAAATGAGTTTGCATGAATGATCTCACTTACCTTCATGTGGTTTAAGATCTTGAATTTTGTCGCGTTAAATTCATGGAATGGAATCCAGGACTCGGCTGATATGATATGAAATAGGTCGGTGTGGTGTGGTGAATGAATGAACATCAGTTCTAAGAAATAATGTGTAAGCACGAGAATACTGGAAAATTTACATAATAATGTTGAGAGATCGAGGTTGATATACTTGTCCCATTTTAAGGCAGTTCTCACCAGGCGGTTAGGTGGTTACCAAAGAACGAACGTCAAATCACAAGCTCAGGTTTGTCAATTCAATTGTCATTAAGCAGAACTACATTTATGTCGCTAGCAAAATTACGAGTGTAATCTTAAATCCAAGAAAATTAGAACCAGCGTCTTCAATGTTAATCTTCTGAAACTTTCAAACTGAAAGGTTAATTTGCATGATTAAGTTGTGGCTTTATTAATATATTTTTGCATTCCAACACATCTTATTTAATCGAATTTGTATTCACTCATGCTGCATTAATGCTGTGACCTTTGCTGTCGTTTTGGGAATGTCATGTTCCGATTATGATCTCAACAACATTTATTGTGTCTTCGTCAGGAAAACGTGGTATACGGTCAGGTCGTAAATCCGGATTCTGGATAAAAAAGATATGAAGACCAGGACAGTGTAGTTTTATCATTGTTTGTTTTTTCATACGACTAGCAACGTAATGCCATTTAACTATTCAGCAGTAGATGATCAAAACTCCGAGGGATGCAGTTAATGCAACTTTTGCAACCCACAATGAAATCGGTGAAAATTGCCGCATAATAAACCGCTATTGCATGCTCTTAAGAAAAATACGAAACTTCTTTCGCAAACTAGCCAAAAAAGATAGAACGATAATGTTAGCACGGCATCGGCAGCATAGTGGCATACATTTTTTACAATATGTGTCAGTAGGTTATGGACAAAGTTATGTGTGTGAAGTTGAGTAACAGGGCTTATTACGAGCAACTTAGCATCAGTGCACACACACCACAGTACTGCCTCTATGCATGGCTACCAATGCAGTTGGTGTTAACTTGCAAAAGAGCAGCAGCAGTCGTGTAGTAGTAGGTAAGTATTTGTTGTTGTAGAGTAAACAACTTAACACCACAAGCGTATTTATATGACTAAAAGATGTGCTATCTGCATACTCTACATACATCTTCAATCTCAGACTTGTGGATATGTATCACATCTAGCATTCTTGTCTGTTGGCTGGTGTGGCGTAGCAGTAGCTTTAACATGAATGCAAAAGTAATTCTGTCTAATCTTTTTGCAAGTATAAGTATTATATATCTGAAGCTTCAGGTTGAAGTTAGAGAATACTTTCTTTGAAGGAGCTTGTGATAGCGATACTCCTCTCTCTCTCTTCAATTTTCAAATCGTTTTCGTATTCTAGTAATTTTAAATAGAAGTTGATGCTGAAATGGATTGCGTTGTAGTCATTAAGGAGTGAGTATAGTAGTCGTTTCCCTATTGCACTTATATCTGCTGAAGAGTATACATAGGTAGGAAACTTGAACACATGGATTCGTATAACATGATGAAAGGAGAATGTATGAACGATGGGAATAGAGGAGGAGGAATCGTTAGCTGGCTTTGTCGTTCTTTGTAAGGAAAGCATTGCCAAAATATAATGGTTACTGCTGCCTTGATTGTTGTTTCATTATTTGCATGTCTACACAATACACTTCAGGTTGGCAGCCATTTTGTAAGCTTGTAAACAACTCGAAAAATTAGTAATGCTTTCAATTCGGATGGAAAGATGAACTTTACAATAGATTATGTAGGTGTGTATGTCGTAGGCAGTTAGTTATGTGCGGAGCAATTAATTATGAAATTGTATTCCACTGAGGGATTGTCAAGCACCAGTGGCTATGTCGATTTCGTGTTAAATGCAAATTAATCAACTTCTCCGTTTAACCATGATATTCGGGTAGATGCTCGTGTTTGCTTAACGTGCTTCATGAGTCATGATGATGATGGCGTAGGACTTGTAAAGAAACTCCGCTAAAGTGAAAACGTTACGTTATTGGACAGTTTAAAGAGTTAAAATGGCATGGGTTTATAAATGTACAAGCGTTGGAGTAAAATTCTAATACCGACCGGACACGGGTGTCAAGCTGTTAGTAAAGGTCATGCTAGCAACCTATATATTCTGTATGTATGCATCCCCAAATATCAGTCTCTCCAATCTCCACTTTGATGGTAAGGACTTGTTTGTGAACTTTATGAAAAGTTGTTGCATTACATTCTTGGCATATGTCTGACTCCTTGGAGCACTTACATTGTAGGCTACTAAAAATTATTTTAGGGTGTTGTGCGAATCGTGTTTATTCGCGATTGATCTTTGAAGAAGCCAGCTGGTAATTTTTCCGTGAAGTGCGCCACTGCCTACCTAAATTTGATTTTTATATGTAAAATGACATTGACTAGACATCAACGTAA
The DNA here is from genome assembly GCA_034687055.1 of Heteromurus nitidus. Taxonomy (NCBI): domain Eukaryota; kingdom Metazoa; phylum Arthropoda; class Collembola; order Entomobryomorpha; family Entomobryidae; genus Heteromurus; species Heteromurus nitidus. The sequence goes on from JAQFZW010001065.1 coordinate 22,742, forward strand.
TCTCCTTTGGTAAATTGTATGGCATAACATTTTGACAAAGGTCTTTGGTCACTTGTCTTCTTCATCATGGGTTCTTTTCCACTCGCTACACAGGATGCAAGCTCAAACCGTCAGCGTATTTCCTACTACGTTTCACTATAATATTGATAATCATTGAGATTATGAGTGTGTGGAAAGAAAGGCGTACGGAACCAAGTGGTACCTTCCGTATGATATTTTTGTAATGTGCATTGTGCAGTATTTGGAGAATTTGATTGAAGGCATCCATTCATTCTTTGTAGTTGCTAAAATCAAGGATGTCTCATTTCCATTTACAATACTGTGTGTTTTTAAGTGCGATATACGTACCCATATATTTCTACAGACGCCGCCACCGCCAGGTGTAAACGTCACATCGACATGTGTTTAAATCAAAGTATATACTAAAGCTGTGACTTGCATGAAGGTCTGGTGATTTTTTTTACTCTCTTGTGTTTAAAGATGTCTTTCAGTAATGAATCTTATATCTTCAACATACAACGCACCACGCACCATACTTCGTTAGTAAGCATGAACTTTCATTGCTTATTAGGAAAGACCGTCTGAAAGTGGTTGCCAAAAATATCCCATCAAGGCTACTACAATTGATCCTACATTATTCCCATTCCTTCTGCTTAAGGTTCGCTGAAAAGGATTGGGGAACATGTACAAACATAAATCGAGTGTGATGCTAAATCAGTTTGGATTATATTATTATGCAATTAGCATTGGAGTCGTGACAGCTTCATATCTACGTTGTATATGTGATTGTTAATGATAGAAGTGTACAAGGAGCAGGCATTTAGTGGATGTCGGAATGAAATGATGGATCATCGTAAAGCATTCTCAAGTTATTTGGTAAAAGCATCGAAATAAGTTCTCAGAAACACCAACATCATTTACGATGAAGTCTAATGCGATGCACAAAGCACCGGAATCTGAATTTTGCAGCCTTTGAAACGATGGCTAAGGGTAAGAGAATATATTTATTGTGACTAAAAAGTTGGATTTGCGATGATACGTAAGGTTTCCTCCAGCCGATTAAGTCTTGGAAGTAGGGCAAGGTTTCGAAGAATCATTTATTCAGAGAACTGTGCACAGGGTATCTGTTGTATACAATTTTCTATTTAACTCTGACATGTAAGGAATCATATACATATTGGAGGATGTATAGAATGGCTGCATTGAAATTTACTCTTGGCATGATATTGTGAAGGTAGCTTGGAAAACTTTCGAGAAAGTATGCTTTCATTCTCGGTTTTGCTCTAGTGTTTTCGCCCTCGCTATGCCTTTAAATGGAAGAATAGCTGACGAGTAAGAGCGAATTCTGTGCTTTGACTATCGTGTGCCGTCCCACAAGTTCCACGAAGCGGTGTTCTGTGAGCAGGAGAAGCGTAGGGGCCTTGACTGCCTCACGTTGTCTGAAGCACACAGAGCCGTCCGCTTTTTTATAAGTTAGACATATCCATGTGGATTCTTTGAACTCTTTCTCCGTGGAATGAGCGAGAGCGTTCTCGGAAATGCTTGGTTCATATGAATTCATAAAACTTTTGTGAAAGCATGACTTTCGGTTTACACATTGCGTGTGTGCATTGTGCATGTAAGCTCTTCCAGTTAGAGATTATCAGATCCGAGAAATGTTGATGATTTTCAATTCTTGGCAAAGCTGCGGTATCAATATCGCTTTAAAATGTATGGCAGGTAAATGAGCAATACCGTAGAACTGGCTCTTCCTCCCTCATTCGGTAAAATTTTCGGGGAAAGTTGCGATAAATCGATCATCGATCATACATGGATTCAGGGTCATTCGCTTGTACCATAGCATGTGCATATTTGAGCAAGCCTTGAATCGTTTTCCTAGCAGGGAATATCATTTCTGATGAAAGCACATGTATTCGTACTTTGGGTGGCATTTATTTGTAGGTACAGCACGGGTACAAATTTACTCCGCAATAAGATATAGAGTCCCGTTAGTAATGCACAATGTTGATGCTGTGCACTTCATGCTTGACTGAACTTCACTCGGGAATTGCGAATTATCTGGCATACTAGATTGTGTTCCCTTTCCTCACGTGAATAAACGCTGCTTTCACACGTGTCTCAAGTTAAATATGATTGGACTGTGAACGAAGGCATATCTCGCCTTTGCAAGTGGATTAGTAGATGTGTTTGCCCAACAGAACAATTAAAAATTGACGACACGTGACCACAAAATATGCGAATACACACATCACTTTCGTCTCCACTTTTTCGTTGGGTGAGCCTCTTAGGAAATTGGTTACGATCGCAAATGTACAATATAACAATAAATGCAGTAACTTGTAAATTATATCGCTTACTTACTCGAAAGCAAGTGCGTATGTGTGCATGCAGCAAATAGTGTCCCCAGCAAAAACTTAGTTCAAAATCCGTAAGGTTTCACTTAACTATCCGACCTGCAAAATTCAAAGAATGGGAACGACAAACACAACTTCCACGTATTTTATCAATCGCTTTTAGTTCTCTTCTTTTAAGTCCTAATTATTAGTGTTTAGGATTTTAAAAGTTTTAATAAAAGCTTCATTATTCTTCAAATTAATTCATCGCACCTGTCATAAGATTAATATGCTATGTGCCACGGTCACGATGTTACGAAGTGGCTTCGCTAACGTTGGGATACGATGCAATGATTTTGAACACGCCACCACTATGAATGTTGTGTACGTTTGGTGCCTGGGTGCAGCTAAAGTTTTTATACGGATTAAGTTGTGTGTGTATCATGTCCCAAGCATCAAGATGGGAAAACACAATGTGAGATACACAGTACGATATTATTTGTATATATCTGTACGCTATACCCTCGTATAGAAATCAGAGTCAGCTATGGGTGACCTACTTTCTGAATTTGATTTGCGTGTTCTAATGTGTATGTGAGTCTAATGTGAATTTCGTATATGTGGATATAAAAAGGGCTCACAAGCCATTTTTACTTGTGTACATCTACTTTGTCCCTTTCTTCAGAGTCTATGATAACAATGACAGCATAGTATTCCCTAATGTCTTGTGAATATAGATGTGCGATGATATAAAATTACTACGATGTATGTTTAGGTGGCTCACACGACATCAATAAGTGACTTTTGTTTTGTTCAGGACATCAACATTTGATTAAAGTAACGCTATGACGGTCCGCTTTTTTCGGTTCTGTTTTCCGCATGGATATTAATTTAGCGAAGGATATCGCTTGGTAGTTTTTATGCGTCCGTTATTGTAGCAAAACCGTTGGCGCGAGAAGAAAATAGGAAGCTTCTATTTCCTTAATTTTGATTAGTTGGTAGCAGTGGCTAGTTAGTGGACGACAACCGGTTTTAATGGAATTCTTTGGCCTACTTATTTAAAAGGACAAATGTACGTACCTCTGCTTCTGCTAGTAAAGCGTTTTAACCTGAAAATGCGGATGAGGATGTTCTGTATCCGTCTGTCAGTTGTCAAGAATCTCTGCACACGTACAATATAGTGTAGCGGTACTTCGCTGACTACTTACTTTTACTCTGACAATCAGCTTCAAATGTTTTCAAGGAGCTAGTTCTCCAGAGATTTTTAATCTGTTGCTGAATTGTCCAGCAAAATTTTCATGCCTTTTTCATTCGTAATTTGTTCGTTTGTCAAGGAGTTCTCGGGGAAATGTTATCATTTTACGTAATACATTTATGCGAATGAAAAGTAGAACCGTTAAAGTATTAAGGTCGACTACTACGCGTGCACATTTCCTACACTGTGTAAGTGGAAACCTTGTAAATACTTGTGATTAGCAGCATTTTCTTCACTATCTTGTTTTACTTTGAGGTTTCTGCTATGGCTGAGAAAGCATTACGGTCAGGTGCTTAAGCTTTGTTAATGGATATGTACGCTGAGTGTCTGGCCTGGCCAGTACACAAGGTATTATTCCACTGACCTAATTTTGTATTAAATCATCTTGATAAAAATGTGACTACTCGTCTTTTTATGCAATTGTCTGTAACTTCGTAATGTTGGTATCGGTAAGTACATTCCCGCGAAGGAGTGATGTTAAAATGATTGGGAATTCATGCGAATTGCGAGTAGAGACTGACTTAAATCTGCGATTTAGTTAGCATTACGTGCAAATTGTAAATTCAATTTAAAATGGGATTTTACTCGACTTTTATCTTTAATTTTGATTTGTAGCCTTTTACATTTACTTTGGAGTCATGAAATGAGACGACGTGGTTAACCAACGAGTCTTTGGCAAAGACCATGATGAAATCAATAGCACTTGTTTGCATTACATATACTGATGTTTACTTTTGTATTGTTGAAAATATTTACCTTTGTTTTGGTTTTCAATAGCAGTATAACAACATTCAGGAAACATTATGCTTAACCTTGTGTCATATTTGTGGTGCTGGAAGTCTATCTGGGGCACCACTACTCTGTGACGAATCGAATCAAGTTTATGTGCTGTTTTATTGTCGCGCTTACAGTTCTTGGTTGTCTGGTTGATGTGCATATGTGTGCGTGCGATGCAGTCTCAGCCAAATGAATGAGGAAAAAACACTGCTTATACTGGCTATAGTTGGTGTAATGAAGTTTTTATTTAACATTGACATAAAATGGGTGGATAAATGAGTTCACAAAGACGAGCCATCCTTTTAGTTATTATTGGCAATCGTATACAAACACATATATTGTGTTTGTGTGGGCATGTGTGCACATGTCGGAAACCTTGTGACCCTGCCACTTGCATGGTTAGCAATTATACTACACCCTTGCTTACCACGATTGTCACCTCGACGGTCGGCAATAGAATTGACAATTTTGTGATTATAATGGTGGTATACTTTGTCGTGAAAGTAGCTATATACAGAACAGTATCATGGTATTGTTAGAATAATGAAACGATGGTATCTATTTAGCAATTGCGCTGCTTTATTAGCCAAACCGAAACTTTCACTTTATGCAATGTAGGGAGATTTATGGGAAGATAATTGTTGGGTTTGTTTCGAGTTTTAGTCGATGCGCCATACATGTATATATTATATTTATATTCTAGCTTTCGTTAGACTAGCTAGCATATGGAAATATCCTAGAATTAGAATGTAGTTACGTGTGTAGGTATCTCATGCATGTAGTCGTGTAATACGAGTCTAGCGGTGTCCATTTTGCTATTTGCTCATCCGTTTGTTTGTATTTACTTAAAATAGGAGCAATGAGCATGTTTCATAACAATTCAATTTAACTTTAGTATTTGTTTGTTTGTATTGTTGTTCTTGTGTTCTTATTTTCTAGTTTTGTATCATTGTCGACTGTCATGCAACCTTGCATGGACATGCTCACCTATGACATTCCATGTATGTGATATACCGTATGCAATGCACGGTCATTTGCACAATAGCCATAGTCATTATCGCCGGTGCGATATGTCATCTTCTATTATAGTTATAATGTATATCATTAAAACATTCAAGTGACCTAATAATGAAACTAATGATCAATATTAGTTCGCGTTGGTTAAAGTCTGGTGGTTTATTTATTAAAACCACCGATGTTTTTGCTGCTCTATGGGCAGTGCATGTTTTGTGTAAGTAGTACTTGCAAAAAATACGTGAAATATATATATGCAAATTCGTTAAAAGGTACAAGGACAAGTTACATATTCTAATGACGAACCTTATGCAAGAGAATACTTTAAAATGCAGTAAACTTTAGTTTGAGCCGTTTGAGGAAAATGAAGTCCGTGCGAATTATCTCCACTTTTATTACCGACGAAGAGCAGACTACAATATGGGCACCGTAGCGAGTGAAGGATTTTACGCCGATGTCGCAGTAAAATGCATGTACGCCACACACACATATTGCGAAGCACTCGACTCTGTAAGTTTGAAAGGGGGATGCATCTGTACGAAAGCTTTTAACCTTTGCCATAAAATGAAAACAAAAGTAAAAAGCAGGAAAAGCATCACGCAGCTCAGCGAGAACTAGGAACCAAAAGAGGATTTGATGGTGGAATGAGTACAATCACATCAAGAAGAGCAAAAACTAGTAACTTGTTTACACAAAATATCTGTTTCGAACCAAACACTCTTTGTAAAGATGATAAAAGGGCTTATGCTTGAAAAAAACTGCTTTTTGATTTATTGGGAAAAAGCTCACGAGGAGAGATTGTCATTTGGTGTGCATGTCGATAATAGTCGATATATGCTCAAATCTGTGTATGTAATATAATATGTAACGGTGCAAACGATTGTCGTTTTTTAAGAATGCGCCCCGCTGTTGATGGGATAATGGGAACTATTTAGCAGACTTACCGCATCAAGAAATATTTTGACACGGGATAATTGAGTTTGATTAGAATCTGCAAATTCGCTTTTACGAGAGTGCGAGCATCACTCAAGGAATTTGAGTGAGCGGTAGCTCGCCAGAATTTTTTTGCTCAAATTTTTACTGTTGCTGCATCAAATTGCAGTCATGTTTTTGGCGTATTTCATCGTTTCATTGTTACAAGTATGTATCTGTGTTTGTGAAATACCTGTATCTCAACGAATGACGTTCGCGGTGGTGGTGGTGGTGGTGTGTAACGTAGAAGAGTATGGTGGTAAGATGAAAATATTATGATGATGACGACTATGGCTTCACGTGAAAGTTGTAGATGATCAGGAGAGGCAGAAGTGCAACTCTATGGCCTACTTTTACGCTTGAACGTGTACACCACAACAGTACGAACGAACGTATTATATACAACGGTTGTGGTACAACTTGATAGCCTGACGCCTCTGATATTGTAAGAGGTAATGGTACATCTGGCAGTGTTTGGCGGTAGCTTGAAAGTAAGAAAATGGATTTTTAAATATTGTGCAGAGTTACACCTAAACGTTTCCCGTTTGGCACGTAGTTCTAGACGTTTGTTAGGAGACTGGTTACTTGGTGTTTGATGGGATAATGCATATTTCTACTTGAACAGCTATCATTATACCTAAATACAAATCACGGGTGTTGGAGATTTAAGACATAATGAAACGCAATGATTTTATTGCTTTGTTTGTCTTGTATGTCGTAGGATAACTTCCGTCAGAAAATAATTAACTTTGCCATTGCCACCACGTAGAGAGGTCTGCAGATATTCGAATATTTTGGATTTAGGATTTAACTTTGGACTTTAGTGTCAGGGTAAAAATTAGTTGAGCATATATTGTACTACTTCAGGCTTTATCTGGCATGTTGAAACCGGATCTCATATTCAGCCTGTTGGCAACAATCTTTCGGTTTGAACAATCTACATCGATTATGCACGCAAACACTAATAGTGCAGAACACGTGTTTATCTACTCTCCTTAATTGCAAGCTATTTTTAAGTATGGATAGGATGTATCATGTCATGCATTAGTATTTGTTTTGTACGTATTAATAGCTTTTCTCCAGCAAAAAAAGTCCCGATGTTGCGAAACACTTTTGTATGCTGTCTTAAAATAGAACGTCTCGGCCAAAAATAGCAACGGTTAGTCCTTCAAAAGATACCTTGTGTGTGTCTTTATTGCTGAGAGGAAGTACGTATTTACAACGTGTGACATCATTTGGTATTTTCGACGCCACATTAGGAGCATATAAAACAATGCGTAGAGGAAAGTTATGTCTGGTGCATGTATGGTTTTAGGTGATCGTGATGCGATATTTTTACACGTAAAGTGTTTGAATCCTGATTTTGGTACAAATGGCAAAATGAACAGTAAGATTGTATATACTTTCACTTGTGAAAATTACCTCTGAATCCACAAGTTTTTTTCTGTGTAACCAATTTTTGCAAAAATTCTGCCTACTGTATATAAATAAACACGGAGAACTTCAGCGTGGGCGAGACTGTGAGCTATGGAGTTATGGACCGTATGGTGAACGACAACGACCATAATAGTATGCGAAGCAGTCCTTCACGAAGAAGTAGGCGTTTTAGTGTCAGAACTGTTCTTAGAAAGTGGGATTTCCTCACTTTCCACAGACCCTGAAATGGCAAACACTTCTTTTTGTTTGCTAGCGTCGATCACATTGGATGCTATATGATATTCTTGTAGAAAAGCAATAAATATCGCTGCTTCTGTGTTATTGTAAAGGGCCAGACTTGACCTAATTAACTGATATAATGCTGAAGAGTGAGACACAGAGAAATGCTTATTAATCGAGTTTTTTAAGAGAAGTCCAGATAGAACAATGAGACAGTGTCGTGGAAGCCCCAAGAGTGTGGGGATAATGTAATTAGTCCAGCCTCCTTTTGTGTGGAACGTGGAACCTATTCCTATTGTAACAAGTGAGAATATTTCATGGCATACTATCATTTGCTATGTAATTGACGTACGTACATAGATGTTGATTCTGGTCACTTGAAAATACATCATCGTAGTAAAAGATAGACCAGACACCAGGATATGTAGCTGCACAAATATAGAGAGAGTGGATGAGGAATTTTGTTTCTCACTTTCTATCTACCCGCAATAAGTTATCCGGTAGTGCGAGAAATAGTAAAATTATAGTGTATGTATGTATCTCTATTTTAAGAGATGCGTGGACGCTCCATTAGTCAACCAGGTTAAAATTTATTGAAAGGTGATGAAAGACATACGAGGGCAAAGATTGCAGATAGAGCATAGGTGAAGTCACAAAACCCATGGATAAGGAATGCCAAAGATTCCAGACTCAAAAAGAAATATTCACATTTTCCACAATAATTTGGACCAAAATTGAACATGCGTATGGGAAAGAAATACTATAATACAAACCACCACCGTTCAAATCAAAGCGAACATGAAGTAAAAATATAAATACATACGTATAGCAATATTTGTGCTCATTTATTCGCTGGTTATGTGAATAAAACATGTACCTTACAGCTGCTCTTGTTTTATTGCAAAAACGACGACAGGATGAAATAATCTTGCTTATTTTGTTCCTTCATTTGTTGCAAACTACCTGCCCCATTGTGGTGGACGTACGGACGTGAAAGCTTTGATGAGATTTGATCAAAATCTTAAAGCGCACAATAATTTCTTACAAGTGCAAGTGTGCTTGAGCATATTTAATAAATTTTCAGTTTTATGAAAAGAGAGACTGGGGATTTCCCATGTTAAGAAAGAATTTCGCTACAAATTTTCACATTTTCTGCAACCACGATCCGCCTGATGTACCTATTGTTTTTCATGAGAGTAGGAATTTTGCTTGACTGCCATTCTTTTCAGACATTCGTTAAATTGGTTTGCTTTTGCTATTGTACTGGTTTACATGCTGTCAGTGGGTGAATTCAGCACGCTATACTTGCTTACATACGCTTTATATGATTATGATATGTATTTGTGCTTAACGAAAGTGACTCCGTCAGTAAGTTAACTTTTTGTGTTTTACCTTTGCAGACTACGTCAGTGGGGGTGAGCTGTTTACACACCTGTACCAAAGAGAACGCTTCACAGAGGAGCAAGTGAGAATCTATATAGGAGAAATCGTCCTTGCTCTCGAGCATTTGCATAAGGTGAGTTGCGTAATGACATTACATCCTCCTATGAAGCCACTAACTTTTACATCGTATATCAGCGTTGCTTCGACTGCCATTTAAAAAAATAGTGGACAAGTATCATACTTAAACTATCACAGCACTTATGTGTTATGTTAGATACATACTTTCATATATATGTACAATTGTACATTACCTACTCACGTCATTCTATTATTATTATTCTGTAGAATTGGCTTTTATCGTTGCGATTTTTGCAATTGTGTTGGAGTAGTACCAATAATGAATTGATCTTTAACAAGGCCTTTTCTTTTCCATATCTCAAACCCATTGGAAAACAAAACAGTTATGTGGAAACCACAAAATAGACATCAATAGCGTGAGAAATCCATGCAGAATTTGGATAGAACGGTTACTCGGTATTATATAAAATGTCCTTTCTTCCGCACCTCATACCACTGCTTATTTAAAACCCGAGTGGTGACAACCACAAAGAACTCGCATCCTGTCGTTTCTGAGGTTGCGACTTGCGACACTCATAGTACTCATTCATTCTGTTCATCAATGTGCTTTCAAGTCGAGATAAAAATGTGTCATCAAAACAGAAAATGGAATACTACACATTCCTTGATGTGTTTATGTTGAAGTCTTGCAATGCATTTATTGTGATTTTCCACTTTGCTTCCATACATGATTCAACTGACATTAGTACGCTCACGAAATTGCGATGCATGAACTTGAATTTGTAGAAGGCTAAAAAGAGATGAGAGATATACTTGCCTTGATATTTATGATTGGCTTTTGTCGTAGACGGACGAAATGTTCAGTAGCTACATATATCCAAGCAGATAGCGTTGCAAGTGAAGTAATAGTCTTGTTTTGTTCTTTGCATCGCAATGAGTACCTGCCTCATTCATATTGAACTATCAGAATTAGAGTTGTTTACTAGATCTTGCAAGGTAAGTCCCTTGTGGATTTTTGGTTACCTTGATAGAAAAAGGTCGTCTTCATGCTGATTCCTATTAAAGAGGTGGAACACCGTTAATTCTGCAGAAGTGTGGTTCCGTGGAACTACAGACTGCTTTGAAGGCCGAATGGATGCTCCATTTTTGCGTATTACTTTTGCGTGAGTCCACAATTCCCATGTAGGCTGAGCCTGGCTGACTGATGTTCATTTGGAATGACAATGAAAAGTGTTTAGATTTAATTAAAAGCTCACTTTCATAATAGGCCAGACATGATATTCCGTAATGTAGAAAACTGGTCAAATTTCATTTTGCGTGAAAATGTAATTTTGATTAACCTACCTACACGGTTATATATAAGCATGTTTTGATAAAATTTTCTCGACGAATGAGTTTGTGTCCGTCCATTTATTGAATTTTAATGGGAAACAGTGTTCAAAGCTACAAATAATAACATTGTTTCGTACTACAGCCTATAAGCTTTCCACGAACAAATGGAATCGAAGATCAAAGGGAATAGGAAAGATTATTATTTCGTAGAACGAATACATATTACAGAAGCCATAACGAACATGGCGGCGATCGGTGTAAGAATTGTGAATGCTGAAAAATAGTTCTTTTTTCCAAGAACACATTCAGTTGATTACTACCATACGTTTTTATTCATAACTAGACATTTACTATAAAAGCATTAATATGTGCATATATATAGATGACTGTATATTGGGAGGGTGGCTTCTTCAACCGTAAATGGAATCAAAACAACATTATATTTGGCACAGCATGTGTTCCAGAGAAACTTTCCTACGTTTTTGCTGCTGATTTGAGATGCATAACCTTTAACCTTGGTCATCTAGAAATCTGCCATTCTTAAAATAGAAGGAAAATCTATTTTTAGGAAATGATACGAACCTTATTTTGACTTGAGAATTGATGAAAGTTTGATGAACTGCGTATTTCATAGTGACGTGTTAAGGCATAATGTCAGTTCCATGCGAATGTAGGTCTAACGCGCCGTTTATGATAGTATAAATAAATGATTATAATTCAGCGGTAAGGCACTGGTAACGGAAAGAAGTTTT
>JAQFZW010001066.1:0-34199 GCA_034687055.1 Heteromurus nitidus
CATTTAACGTAATGTATTTTTTGGCGACGACAGGGGGGGCTTAAGCCCCCCTAGCCCCTAGCTAAATCCGTCCTTGACCTTGAATGAATATTACTAGCGTGAATGAAGGAAAAAGCATCTCAATTTGCTATATTTGTCTTTTCAATTTAATGTTTACGTAATAATTATTAAAACCGTAACAAAAGTCATCTAAGCCGGTTACAGTTGACTTAAATCATACCGCAGCCCATACGATGCGAGAATGGACTTCCAGAAGGCCTTTATCGGCGCTTCAAATGTTTGCATGAAATCAACAAGCAATATTCGTATGGGAATTTTTAGGAAGCAAGATAAAACTCAAGACTGTCAAGACTCAAGCATTGCTGTGAATGGTGTTTAGTGCTTGGTAGTTTGGTACTTAACCTAGAAATCTACAAAACTGCGTATCAGATCAAATCAGATGTAAAAAACATGAAAGTGAGCCAGTCACAACAACAATTTTCAGGGGATTCTCCCAGAAATTCAAAGCACATGCTTGGGTAGTTTATCGGTCTGGCTGAGTGATTGAAGGCGAGAAAAAAGTTGTTTTCCTGGAATTACATCTCATAATTTTCGCAATGGATGAGATTGCTAGCTGGTTATGTCCGATACTAACAAACTATAAGGCGAGTTTATTCGTAAGTACAAAACAATATAATGTAAATCTGGAACGTGGTAAATCAACATCAAAATTAAACCAGTAATATTAAGCTGGAAGTAATAGAAGTATATATACTTATCCTCGTCATTTTACACTTGTGCAGTATTCAGGAACTTAGAATATATTACGATAGAGGGTCTTACACATTTAACGCTCCTCCAGATCTATTTCTGCTTTATAATTATTACAATTTACATCCTTCATTCACATTACTTACATTTGCTCAAAGCTATACCAAAAATTCGACAAGATCACAGTTCTTGGCTAGAGTATCTTTCTCGATCCCTTCCAAGTGAGTAGTTTATAATAACAGACACAAAGTGCACAACATTTCAAAATTTTACCTATTTAATACAGATCCTGTACAAAATTAAGCAAGAAATCCAAAAGAACACACCCCAACCGAATGTCACCAAAATTCCAGGCCACACAAGACCATGTGCCAATCCCACACCTCGTACTGCAGTGGAGCGAAGCGATTCGGTTATTAAAGTGGTGGGCAGTGCTACTCCCAGGTACTTCAACGGGAAAGGAATTGCTTCAATTGGCCAAAGAACACCTGTAATGCGAGAGAACCGGAGTTAAAAATCAGAATCTACAAATTGTCGAATTTTTACTTCCAAAATACAAATACAGTTATGATATTCATATCTTTAACGTACCTCCAAACAAGAGCATAGTAGGCAGGATAAAAAATGCGGTAATCAGTGCTTCGATTTCGTCCCTGCAAATAATGCCAACGCACAAACCTGAAAGGTATATAGTTACGCACAATTAAAGCATATATTTCACATAAGACATATATCCTGTATTTTAATAATCGCTCAATATATTTAAATCTCTCTTACCGAAAGCCTGTCCGCAAAGGCCGAGTATGAGAGTAATAAAAAAATAAAGCATCATGGAGCCAGCAATTTGAAAATTAAATCCAACCCGGAGGCACACGGTGACAATGATAATTTGTCCGATAATGATTGAACCTTGTGTGATACAATGCGTCATCATTAGTTCAATGGTGCCAAAACCAGCGACGCGTGATCTCCCTAACGTTCCCAGTTTGAAGTCGGTAATGAACATGATTGCCGAAATTGCAAATGGCATCATGAACATAATGCTGGAATGAAATTACAAAGATAAGCTTCTTTAGAAAATATGTTCATATAATGTCGAATTCAATAAATAAAAATACAGAAAGTCCCAATAAAAATTATCTGATTTATATTTTATCCTTACTTTGCTATTACTCCTGGAATAATAAAACTATGATAATCAGAATCGTGTACTCCATACAGAGGTGGCCGGAACTAAACGGAGCATCAAGAAATAAATAATTAGCACATATTATTCTCCCGTATGTCAGTTTGAATTGTAATTTATAAATTAAATTCTACTTTTCCTTGCGTACATTCAGCGGTATTTCAGTTTGCTCTGCGCCAAGCTCACATGCGTCAATGAGCTGCTTTATATATTGCTGAAGACCATCGAACATTTGTTGAATGATCAGAACAGATCCCAAATATTCTGCAAAAATAAAACACAATTTAAAGATTTGGGTATAATTGAAGTATACATTTCAATACTAATTTTGAAATATGTCATCCAAAATTATCATAAAAGATTCCACATTTTGTTCATACGGGACATATCCAATCGTAAGCGAATTGTGGACCCATCAAGCGTCTCGATGAAAGAAAAATGGCGAGCTGCCATCCTGTCCAGCATATGTTGTGAATAGTTGCTCGAAAAGTGTAAATATCCCCATAAATCACCTCGATGGACGGCATTTTCAGCGTCCTCAGTGGTATCGTAAGGAATCTATTTAAAGAATTTATCAAACAGAATAATACTTGTTAGCTTTTTCAAACCCAGAAGCGAGATTTTACATTTTGGATTTTGGAATTGTACCAATTTTAAGAAGTTTTCTCGCGAAATCACATCCAAGAACCGACAACTGAGTTGATTAAAGTTGCACGAGTGCAATGCTTCGTCAGGAGAACTTATGACTGACTCATTGTAGGGATTCGAGGTATCACGTAAACTGTGTATCCAGCACTGTGTTACCCAGTCAGGTATTTCTTCGTTCACAACGCCTATGGGAAGTCCAACAGGAGTCTTTCCGACTGTGGTGATTGTAAGGAGTACTTCAATCGCTGGTAGAACCAGAGCTGCAATAAAGAACCTGGCCAAAATGAAAAGAAAACAATTCTTTAAATTGTCTTGCACACTTCACCCAGCATACTGAAGTGACTAGACGTGACCATTGTGTAAAAGATTTCCTTTTCATTGTATTCAAAAAAAATTGCAAAGCTATGACCATTTTCTCACTATCCACTTATGCGTGATTTTAAAATTGCTCCCCCAAATCGTAATCATGAAAAAATTCCATATATTTTCCCTAAAGTTATAAGGTTATTGACTCACAATGGATGTCTGAGAAGAGACAAGTAAATTACAACGCAGTTCGCTCGAATCCGCTGGGAGATCTCCAGAGCATTATAAATCCACTTTTTTGTCCTCGTCTCCTTCGGAGAATTAGGCGGAAACGTAGTACTCTTATTATGTTTAGAGTTGGAGAGAGTTGCAGGTGCAGAGTCAAATTCCTCACGCTTACGATACATTCCCTGAGAACTTATGGTATTTGCGCTTTCGGTGACGACAATCGACTCCAAATCCCGCTTCCATTTCGATTGAAATTTGACTTGGACTCCGCTACCGTCACTTTCGCCACCACTCGAGATAGATGATTTGGATGAAGATCGATTACGTTTATTAGGAACCACTTGAATGTTAGGATGAATTGCATTGCTAGCATTAGTCTCATCGTCATTGTTTGTGTCTTTGTTGCTGAGATTCTTAGATTGTCTTCTTGCCCTGAGCTGGTTTGTGTCTGACCAACAAAGCTTGAGAACGACGTCTTCGAGAAGGTCCGTCTTATGGCGTTCCATTAGCAGCGTAGGTGAATCTTCGACAAGTAAACGGCCATGTCTCATTACTCCAATCTGGAAGCAATACAAATAATAAAAACATGTTTTTGGGGGGAAAATGCGATTATGAAAAGCAGACATCAATGAAAAATCTTTTACCGAATTCGCATATCTCGCCTCTTCAATGTAATGAGTTGTGATCATTATCGTACTTCCGTGGTTCTGGACCAAGTTCCAAAGATGCTTCCAAACGCTACAAATTGGCCATTAAACAAAAGTCGTTACAA
The DNA here is from genome assembly GCA_034687055.1 of Heteromurus nitidus. Taxonomy (NCBI): domain Eukaryota; kingdom Metazoa; phylum Arthropoda; class Collembola; order Entomobryomorpha; family Entomobryidae; genus Heteromurus; species Heteromurus nitidus. Next base: position 3,891 of record JAQFZW010001066.1, read on the forward strand.
ATAATGCCACATCAGTTATTGGCATCCTTAATAGAATTAATAAGGCATAATATCACATACCTTTCTCGAAGTAACGGATCAAGTCCTACCGTCTGCAATCATTAAGAAGAAGCATTTTTGAAACATTTTTAAGGAGCAAGTTCATCAGTCAATACATATGTTTTGGGGGCAAATGAATTGCATAAAATGCGATTTATTACCGGCTCATCCAAAATGAGTAGCTCAGGACTATGAATTAACGCTAAGGCCAATGACGTTCGTCTTCGCTGTCCGCCACTGTAAACAAAATTTCATCAATGTACAAAGGTAATTTTTTGCAGGACATTCATAAATCAGAACAAGGGTTTTTCTTGTCTGATATGACGTCAAATATTTATGATTTTCTACACCGTTGTTGTTCGCAGAAGTATAAAATGCGTGTTTAATGTTTATGGTGCTGCTTTGAAAGCAGATTTTTTTTTGTCTCGGCTCTCTTCCTTTCACATGCTTGCGGGACTTTTGTACACTCGCTTTACCAGTTCATTACGCAAAAGTTTAGCCTAATTGTTGTGTAATTTTTTCATGGTACATGTACAGAGAGCAAGGTACATGTTTCACAGGGTATAATTAATGATTTCATACGCATTATATCAAACATATATGCTTACCTCAAGTTCAACACCAATTTGAACTCACTCGGCAGGAGAAGTAGGTTGACTAGAAACTTCCATCTCTCCAAAATCTCGTGGTCACGCATCCCATACAGTCTTCCGTAATACTGAATATTCTCTTTGATTGAGAGCTGCTCGTACAAGGCAGTTTCCTATGAATGTCCGAATAGGTAAAGGTTGTTAGTTAAGTGGCTCATGACGTTTTACAAATCAAACAAAAAGTTGTTCAATTTGCTCTAAAAATGGAAGGGATTTTGAGATTTTGCTTTTTGTAACGGGTTTATGATTGAGATTTTTAGCTGTTTTGAAAAAGCCAAAAAGGGACAAAAGGATTATATATTTCGTGGTGCAAATGCAATATATGAATTATGATCAACTTCAAAACAAATTGCGATCTAATTCATCTACCCTGAATTTTCAGAGAAAAAACAAATTTTCACACCTGAGGAACATAACCGAGTCGTTTGCCGGGTATCTGGCTTTCCTTCGTCCACCAGTTATCGAATACGAAAATCTCTCCAGATTCCCACTTTTTAAGTCCGACAATGCAAGATAAGGCGGTCGTCTTTCCACACCCACTGGATCCCAAAAGTCCATAACTAAAAATGGGTTTGGTTAAGCAATAAACTTTAGCGTTGAGCATTTAAACGTTTTCATTAATGCATAAAATATTATCATATATGACCATGACTTACATGGTGCCTTTCTTCACATTCATGCAGTAATTTTTTAGCACTGGTGGATCTCCCTTGTTGTAACCTTTGCAAAGATTTTTGACTAGCACCGCGGACTCGTGCTCAGGAAGATGCACTTTCACCTCCGCATTATTATTATTACTCTGCTGCATTTCTGGATTAACATTGATAATGGATAAATCTGAATCTCGTTGTGAGTTCACCACGTCCACAACCACACCAATTTTATCCTCTCTTCCCGGAAGAATGGATTGTCCTCCAGACTCCATGTTTGTCAATTTGAATTTGAGTGATTTATTCACAACACAACACCAAATGGTACTTCACATTGAGCGAGAAGTTGTGAACTTGTGAATAACTTACATGGATTCATTCCAGGATGTAAAATCAGGGATACACTGTCGTCTATATTTTTTCCACACGAATTCACTTAATTCCCATACAACTTCTCACTCCATCTCCTCTCATGACTCAACTTTTTTTCCTCTGTGCGAACCACCTGGAAATGCTTTCATAATTCTACGAAAACTCGTTAGCTTATCATTTCAACTCCAAGCAGAAACAGTTGCCTGAGATTTTCCAGTAACTAACCCGGACTTTTGTGTTATTGTAAACAACACTTTTTGACACTGAATACTTAGTTGAACCGTAGTTCACAAAACACGTCAGGAGTAAAACAGCGTATGGTCACACTGAAAATACTCCTTTTCGCCGAACTTTATTACAGCCGGGTCCACCTGTACCCAAGCGAGGATGATGGGGACTCCGGCACACTTGAGTTGAATAATAATTAGCACCACGTCTTGTCTTCACGAATGACGAAGATTCGATAAAGAACCGTTTGTAGTCTCATGTGAACTCCACGAGGTCGTCGCAGGTGAGACTGCTGACGATGATAAATGTGGACTGGACCTTGAAACAGGTTTTCGATTTACCAAGTTAACTAAAGATTAAAAGGGAGCTTATGTCTTCGGATGTGCTGACGTAAGAAGCATTGTGTATCTTGTCTTTCTTTCGCATCCTGACTTCAGATAAATCTTTTTGGTAATATACGATTGTGTCTATATGAGGTCCAGGTAGGAACTGCCCATGCTTTGTTGCTCACACATACCTTTTTATCCAATGACTTGAGATATGAACTGTTAAGCCTTTTGGGCCGTAGGATAGGACAGGTGGATATAAAGTCCCAATTGCGTGGTGTGTACGCACACAATTATAATTGTGGTGATATGTGAATGTATCGTGCAAAAAAAGATATCATGACCAACATCAAGCTCCAAGCGTTCATAAATCTGGAGTGACTAAAACCTTGTGCGCTTATAGCTTTTCTATTTCTTTCTTTAAAAATTTAGTACAATGCCATTCAATGGAACAGGGAAAAGGCATGAACAACCAAACAAAAGTGAGGTAGCTTGGGTATTGGGATGTGTAAAAATGCCAAAAAAAAGTGGCATAAAGGCAGACCCGTTTACGCTTAATGGACTTTTTAAAGCTAAAGCAGATTAATAATGCTGCTTTGTGCATGCAACTTTTGGAGAATCACATACTAAAAGCGTCTTGTGTGTGTGCTTGGAGAAATTGTGGATATGGTTTTTATGTATATGACGGCTGAACCCAATTGCCTTTATGTACACTTTTTAACGAATTATATATTGGTCTTTGGTCTTTTGTTTTTATGCAGTGAAATACGATCTGCTCTGTGCGTGGTTAGATATATTCAGTATATTCTAATCGTAAGTTAAATGGAAATTAAGATTAGCACTGAGATAGATAAGCGTATAACAATATATTGTTAGGTACTCCATGAAAAGCTTTGTATGCACCATGAATTCCTTCAGATGCGTACATCATTTAATTTTCTATATTTGTTTTATGGTTATGCGATTACGACTATTGTTGTCCGTTTTGGGGTGGTATATTTCGGGAAATCCCCGGATAACATATAACTAGTTTTTTATAAATTGATTCGGCATAACATATTATTAGTATGTGATGATTGTGTGATGCGATTTAGTAAAAAGATCTATTTTGTATCAAAATGTTTTCAACTTCTATGTCAAATGAAATTTGGAGATTCCTGTGCAAAAAATGTGATATTTTCTTGCTAGACTACTTTTCGGACGTTGGTCCATCAGTAGTTAATTTTTTGTAAATTTGATTTGGGGTCTCTGAGATAAATGCATGGTATAGATAAAAACTATCAAGCTTGTTATTTCACAGGGGGCTACATATATGTACATATGTAATTTGCAAAACTGCAAAAGAGGTTTGACTGGGGTTTAATGAGCAAAATACAATCTGCCCCTGAAACCAGATATTCTACAATTTTCGTACACTTTTAATATGCGACCAGTTTTCTCTCTCATTTATTGGACTGTGCAGTCGGTGTCGGTCCATTAGACTGACAGGAGGCATGGAAAAAAGCACAATTTTAGTTTTCATTCATTCTCTCTTACCCACATACCTAGACTGCCAGTCCTCTTGGTCTACTACTGAGAAAATCTGGAATGGTTTCTTTATACTTGTAGCCCTCGTATCGGCTGAAATTTGCCTTACGAAGGAAAGTGGTCAACTAAATTCATTTAAGTTACAAAATTTGTAATACTTTTCTACCAAATGTATTGAAAGTTGGTTATTAGACTGTAGAGATTATATAGTTGAAACGCAATAATTTTTGTGTTGTCAATTCGTACTTATTTTCTAATTCGGTAAAACTTTGAAGACATAAATAATGCGATGCTATTGAAGGTGGACTACTTCAATTACTTGTGAATTGAACTGCTGATGTTGTTATTCACGAATCTGCACAATTTACATGTATTGAATATTATGTGCGTGTTCGTTCTCCGGCCGCGAACGAGTGCCTAAAATATTACGATCGGTGAAGTTGTTTTATTATTACGTTTGTGACGTTTTTATATTTTACACATGTATACACTGCCCTCACAAGCATAATTTCGTGTGTTGATGCGAAGGGAAAAAAGTGAACTTGTTATAAATTTTTATTTTATCCAGTATCCAATTGATATAGTATCTTTCCATGTAAAATGCACTAGAATCAAGTTTCTGGTTCCAGTTTTCCTCGTCATCAATACATCATCCCTTCGAGAATTGAGAAAAGCCATGCCACATTGGTCCACCTGGTTAAGCAGTACTACTGTCCATTTAGAATACATTCAATTTAATATCGATGATGCGTATATATGCCTAAGATGTTACCATTTTCAGAAGATCTACGAAAAGACAATGGACAACTAAGTAGTAGCCAAATAATGGGCAATAAACGTGTCACGCCAATACCCCTGCTGACTGAGATACACGAACACGAAGTACTCCTTGTGGCAAATCTACTTACTTAGCGGATTTTTTGCGAAAAATTATCAATTATAAATCTAAAGATGCGAAAGGTACAGAGCAAGGCTATAATTATGTGAACGCATGTAAAATGATAATATGGCAATGGCAAGCATATTTTCCAGATGTGAGGCTCATATAATAATTGTCTAGACCGACTTTATGTACATTGTGGGAAATTCCGGGGTGACGTGAACCTGAATTTATCCCGAAGTATATCCCGAGTTTATCGGTAGAAGTTGTAAAAAGTTTTGAAAAAAGCTGAATTGTGGAATGACCGACGGATCGGGAAAGCATTTATTTTTCATTCTTATCACTTCATCAGACTCTGTTCCGCACTGACCGCACTGTAGTTTCTATATCTCTTCAGTTGGCACAAAAATGAGAAAATAATGCAGAGGATTAAGTTGGGATAGGATTCGCGATGTTTTTCTTTCGTTAGCAATTGATGAAGAACGAACTACTAGACCGTGCGGAAACTAGTATTTTTCTGTTTTTAGGAAACGTTTAAAGCACAAATTGCCACTGGTTTATGAATGACCGTGAACGATAAAAACATGCCTGAGCTTCTGAGCTCGTTTCTTTATGTACGAAAGTCGAAGTCGAAAGTTATAGTTTGGGTCTTTGTGAACAGTAATTGTGTTCATGTTATATCATATCCTGTGATATTAGATAAAATTGGTGGTGCAACTTTTCAAGTTCAAGTTTAGTCTAAATATATGGACCTGAAATGCATACAAAAACTACATAAAATTGCGTTTAAACTTTTTTCCAGAAATGTGTATTATTTAAGATTAAGTAGTTGAAACTTCGTTAAGGCTTTCTTGCTTATTCGAGAGTGCTAATTCGTGGGAATGTTTGTATAGTTATTGTAACCAATTATGATACGCGTAGTTTATCATTAAATCATACAGGAACGAAATTGTGGATGGTTATTGCATTACTTTCTAATATCCAATCAAACCCTTTTTCCCATAAGTTTATATATGCAATGCATTTCCGTACGTTTTCAAATGGTGAACCATTGTTGTTTGGCAATGCAAACTACTATATTCAAACAGTATGTTATACTTGCAATATTGATTCATTAGCTTCTTTCTGTGCTGATACCAATCAGCTCTATAAATAATAAATACAGCTGTGAATTTTTTCCTGGAGTGGACCATCGAAAGCTAAACTGAGAAGCTTAATTTTTCGCAATGAATTTTCAGAACATAAAATTCTGCTTTTACTGGAACGCCGTGACATGATCTGACTAGAGGCGGCGCAATTAGATGAAATTTTAATAGAAAAATTGTAATTTGAGTACGCCCAACTGTTCCGAATCCAGCGTACTGGGTACTACTCCATCGACAACGAGTACAATCTGGTTTTCACAACTGATCTCTTTGTGATGAGTTGACTTCTAGACTTTTTGTTCACTCTCATTCCATAATTGTATGTGGATGCGGAACAAGGAACGTGTGTGCTTGGCTAGAGTTTTGTCTGCAAAGCTATTGTGTTTTTTACAAATCTTGAGATGAGAATGTATGTACCACTTCTCCTGTTGCGTGTTATCTCGTCCGCAATCCTTGATAATTTTTATAGAGTATATGCATTTAATGTGTGCATTCGCCACAACTGAACAACACATCGCAGTAGTAAATAAGTTGACAAGGGATGCGTCGCATTTCTTCACTGATGAAATACATGTTATCTTCAAGCGGCAGTGTTGTTGATGACTTCTTTACGACAAATTTAATGTAAGTAACTGGATAATAGAGATGTTATTTCTCATACGGCTCAATCCATGCAGTCAACAAAAGTTAGTTCAAATTTGTCTTGACTGATTTCCTCATTCCATGCAATGTTTGTATCCACTATGATCATACAATAAAGACAATGACTACAATTAGTGAAGCCGAAATATCCAGTTCACAGATGAGAGGTACAGATCATTATATGCACAGCGGTCGGAATGGATGAGTGAGTAATCCAATCTAATCATTATATCGTTCCTGTACAATTTGACGAGAATGTGCACGTGCATCAACTCGATTCATTCAGCAAAATAACAAAATTATTCTTGCCTTCTCCGAAGAATAAAGATTAAAAAATGTGTACGATGTAGTGGAAAACCATTCAGTTTTAAGAAATGCGAAGGGTATGTTTATACAATATTTCCAGGAGATACATATGCCATTGTTTAATGACGGGTGGAAGAGCGTATCCTAAAGATTCACTGGGTACAAAAATTGGAGCAATACATGATGATTGTATATTTTTCCACGAAATAATTATAGTTAGCTTCGTTAGCAAAGAACTAGTTTTTGTTTATGTACTATTGTACTAATTAAGTTAGCCACGAGCGAATAGTGGGAAATTCTCAAATGAAGTCTTAACGCAATCACTATATCAGATCAGATGATTACCTTATATCCAGATAAAGTGAGGCAAACAGGGCATTAAATTAGCAAGCTTATATACGGCATCAGTTTGTGACTTTGTGTCAAAATATCAGTAATATATGTAAAAACAGGATGTGATCGAGCTGATGATGTCAAACTTGACTAAATGAAACTCCCCCATGATGTGATACTTCATTCACAAATTGTGGAAAACAAATTTAATTAAAGTTGCAAAAAATGAATTTTGAGAACATTCTACAAACAACGTCATTTATGCCAACTTGTCAACACTCTTCATAGGGTTTTACACAACGTTGTAACTCGACTCCTTCCAATGGGCAACTTCATTAGTAATATTCATAAGAAGGACGTCTTGTTATATGATTTTGATTATATTTTCTTGAAAATTACAATTCTCGCATTGTATAACATCTCATCGTCAGATAAACTGGACTACTTTCTCACGCTATGATTATAAAATCCATTCTAAGATACCCATGGATGAAACGTGACTGGCCATGCATGCAATTTTCACGTTACGGGAGTAATTGTTTCAGATTTCCAGCATTGTTTGTATAAGCATCAGAATTCGCACATTTAGGTAATATGTGGTATATTCCCTAATCTTACAAACTTAAGGCGTTCGTCCTTACCATATCACTCATATAAAAAATCAATGCAAATTGCATTGCTTGGATTGGGTGTGTTAATTGTAGTAATTTAAACATTCGAGGCATTATCCTCTTTCTCTTGCTATGTTTGAATTCCCGAACGATGTGACTATTATATTAGATCCAGTTCAATCCAACCTATCAGCGTTCATTTAATTGGTTGCTCGCTAAAAGTATAATAATAATCATACATTTATTTGTAAGTCTAACACGTGCAGTATGTTTTCTGCGAAACTATAAAATACGTCCACACCTGTCGAGCCACCAAAATAGAAACCACAATAAAACATAAAAAACCTCCCCTTTAAAAAACCTGCAAACAAGTTTCACCATAGAACAAGCTGCAAAATAGTAGAAGGTACATCATTACGGTATGCAGTTTGTCATTGCAGCAAATGCAAGTGTGAGATGTTCACACAAAAGGTCGTCCTTCTCAAGTCTCAGGTACTGGCTGGATCGTGGATAGAACATTGATCGAGTGCTGTTGTTAGCAAGAAATGTGACATTTAGGCAAGCTGCTTCCAGCTTCTTTCATATGCTGAATATAAAAGTTGCTGAATGATATCAAAGGTAGATTCAATTAAAACTTGTTCGATTCCAGCTGGCCAGTCCATTTTCTAAGATTGCAAGATGAATACACAATAAATCTGCCCCAACCTATCCCTATAGTCATTAGGAATTCACAGAGTTAGCAAAAATGACACAAAGGAAAAATCGTACACAATGCATAATGCAAACTTACGTAAATTCGTATTCGTATTTACGTCTCTGCTGTATATGATATGAGGTAGAATAACAGACGATGAAAAACATTTTTTTGCAAACAATGTCGATGTTTTGCTTGATGATTTAAAAGGAAAACTGTCTATCCAAAAAGTGAAAAATTTGGAAAATATAAATAAGTGATTGAAGGTAAATACCATTGAACGAACGCAAAAAGAATACTTAAGTATGCTTGGATAAATTTGAAGACAATCAGCCCTGGAAGCAAAATAGAAATAGAATTAAAATGCAATACTTTTCGTGGAAAACGTTTGTTTTGACAAAGTAAAGAAACAAAATATATTATTTCTGCAAAACGTGTGAAAAATGTTAAACTAGAGGAACTTGCCATGTTGTTTGGTGGAATGACCTTACTCAATTAGCCCGACCAAATCAGGATCAACAATTCTTTTTTCAGCGTTTCAGTAAAAACTTGAAACTTGACACATAACAAAAATTCCACAATCTTTTTTCTGCCTTCCTATAGGATTGCTATGAGATGGGCCCCATACAAAGAAGCAACATTACTGGCAAGCATGTAATTTCATAAAAAACATGTTATGATCGTTACTAGTTTTTGCACGGCTGCGTCTGCATTTTCCTTATGCTCACATTTCCAAAACAATGGTAAACAAAACGCTACATTTGGACAAAGGTGAGCATAGCATGACTAGCCAGACTAGAGAAATATTCTAGCATATTAACTTTTAATTCAAAATCATACAAAAAGATCCATCATTCAAATCAAAATTAATTTAATATTTTTAGTTGATTTTTTATGTATTTGGCTAGCCACGTTTACTTAATTTAATATTTTTAGAAGCTTGTTCATAAATGTGTTGTATGTTTGATGTAGAAGTGTAGTAGAATCTTGTGTCTCCAGTTGACTAGTAGGAAGGAGGAGAGGAACCCTTTTTCCAGATTTTTGAGTGGTTATTGCCAGGGTTCGTTTAAACCGGACGTTTTTTAAAAAAAGACTAAAAACGTGTGATTTTAATGCGTTTTTTAGGTTTTATACGTTTTTTTAGGTTTTTTACGTTTTTTAGATTTTCCTATAGTAAAGAAAGCCCGCCAACGTGTAAAAGGCGCAGGATTTAGCCTTTACATGTTAAAAAACGTATAAAACGTACAAAACCACCTCGGTTTTTTAAAAATTCTGTTGCTATAAACGTATAAAACGTAAAAACGTATTTCTTAAAAACGCGTCCTCGCGAACCCTGGTTATTGCATTGACACTCAAAAATCGCATTTCATAAAGCATGATTTTGATATGAGGGCATGGAGGACAATCTTGACTAGCTTTGCTATAGGGAAATCTCTGTTTCTACTCCAACTAAAATTCGCATGTCTGAATATATTCGCACACTTCCCATGACTGTAAATATGCTAAAAAACCTGCAAGGTTAACTGATCGGATACAGTAAACGCGATTAGATTATCCAACTCGCAATAAAAACAATCATTTACAATTTTGTACACTTTTACGGTTTTATAAACTTGAAATGGTAGCCACAGAGGGATTAAATATATTAGATCCAGGCCCAGGCCAGGTCAAAAGTTCAGCAAAGCGTCTTATTTCAGGTCAACCGGCAAATCTAGTTGGAAAGCTTCCGGAGGACAATAAAACTCAAAAGCTGCTTCAGTTCAAGCTTCCTCAAGATCCGGGAGGAGCAAATGATGAAACATGCCCAGACGACGATAAGTCCTTACTCGTCAACTGTGGTGGGGATGATGATCCTCATTGTAAATCAAAGAAGGCTGGCGATGTTCCCAAAAAGATACTAAAACGAAGTCCCAACATGGATGGGTTTGGGCCAGACAAGAAAAGCAATAAGGGAATTCCCTTCATCAACAACAACAATGAAGACTTTATTCTGGAATCGAAAGTGGCTGCGAAAATTGATTATGGGAAGCAGAGCAGGAATTGGAAGAAGCGTGATTTCCTTACTCCTGACGAAGTATATAATTATTTGTAGTGTTTGCTCTTTGATTACAAAAGTAATAGCAAAATACTGGAATGCGTAACTAAAACATGTAATCTTCCCATCAACAGGAAAATCAATTACGTTTCCCCTGGAAGAGAATGGCTTACGTTGTGGTGTTACTCGTCCTTGGGATAACATGTGCCATCTTGGCTCTCATGAAACTCTGCGGAGGAGCTGATTGGATGGTATGGAACTTGACATAAAACTTTTATAATTGAACTTCAAAATAGATTTTCACAGAGAAACCCCACTTGAATAAGAAATCCATTATGTGAAATTGTGAAGCGCAAATATCAGACATTTATGTGCCGTTTCTATTCTTTCAGAACACAGCTACCTTCTCCGTGATCATTATGGGAGCTGTCATGCTTCTCCCACCTGGATTGTATTATGGTCGCATTCTGATTTGTATTTGTTGTCGCTGCAGAGAATACAGTTTGTGGGATGTGCCAGCCGGACCTTTTGGATAGATGATTTTAATATGCTCACATGATTTCACATCCGAATTAATTCAGATATTTCTGAAGGCAGTAAATATATTCCCATTTTCTATGAATAGAACTGATATGTCCGCCATAAAATTTACGTTGATTGGAAATCAATCCTTGTTAAATTTGTTTTATTCCGCCTATCTACTTACAAATGCGGATTTCTTAACTCGTGTTACAGTACAACTGTTTAAAGCAATTACATATGGCTTATCTGAGTGTAGACTTATAGTTTTTTGTAAGCTAATAATGTGTGATATCGTATATATAGTTTACCTTTTATCTTGCTACAAATTCTGTTTAACTCTTAATTGAATCACCTTGATTATGTGCGTATTGGTTCTATGGAACAGCAAAATTGTATACATGTCAAAGTTTATTATCGATTTTTAATGATTTTTTTATCATCGTCTTAATTCCCACAAGCCAATCCTACGACTTCTGAGAATATTTTCAACCTGGTTCTAAAAAGCTACTCGTTTCATAATAAATGTTGTAAGTTCTCACATGAAACTGTCAAATTATAGCACTAACAACTTGTCAGATATTAGTGCACTCTTGCTCTCTTATGAAGCACTGCAAAATGTAACTAACTATTCCAATTACTTTATTAAGCTTTCTTTACGTAAGATAATTTTTTGAATTTGTGGTTACAATTATATTTTTAAATACGATTATACACAATACGACACACTATATGCGAGCTCTCTTCTATTAATTTATACACTTTTATTTCTATATTTACCGATTTAAGCATCATTCAGAAACCAGCTGAAGCTTCGGGTGGAAAGTTGTAATTAGAAAGCTGCCCTTGGACAAAGGGCATATCTGAACTAGTCAACCTCCGGAAATTAAGCCTATGTCGGACTCAGAGTGCAACTATCATATCGACTTGAGCTGTTCCAGCAACTCATTCATCGCAGAGTTTGTATAGCATTTCCTGACTTTATTTATGTGTATGAAACTAGGAGTCCAAGAACAAGTTGCGTTACATGTACTTGGGACTTGGGACCATAATTTCCTTTCCAACTTTGAGCCTACAACTATTCATCCCCTGAGTATTTTCCTTTGTATGTGTGCAATACGTATACTTCCGTACCTAATCGAAATTGGGTTAGTAGAATTCGAGTCTATACTTTATACTTATTGTTAAACTTTAAATATTTCTTAACTTTTTGTCAACTATAGCTCACATATAATAAGTATTTAGCACACACTCTACAAGTACGCACACACAACGTAATATGTTGAGTGAGATTGGTTTCAGGATAGACGAACAACCTTGGCAAAAAATTCTTTATATTTTCCAATCCCAAATCACCAAACTTACGACCAAAGCACACACTTGTCTTCGGGATTCATTGCGGAGGACCCAACGGGACACTGGAAAATCTTTCCAAAATGCTTATTATTCTGTGCTACACCCCACGTGCGGAACTGGCCAGGGCTGTGAGTATCGCCAACATACTGTTCGTAGCCCTCCTTGTTGAGAACTTCGCACCAAATCTGTATCCAAACAAAATGAAAACATATCAAGTGCTAACTACACAAAGCGACAAGGGACGCCGGGGAAAGTTTTCCTATTTTGGAAAACAAGAAAGCAAACTCTCCTCGCAGCAGAAAACACCTAGTTTTCTCTTTACTTTAATCCCCGCTAACAGCGAACCTGAATGTGTGCTTTATGTATAAATTAGGTATGTGTAAAAGTGTGACTTGGAGAAGACAAAACAAAAGGACGAGAGATTAGTATATAAGGGGACAAACCTGTGCGTAGAGGATGTAGAAAACCTGTGAAATGGTGTAGTTGACACCAGGAAGCTTTTGCTCCGCTCCGAAATCCTCCATCCAGAGCTGGTAGCCGAGCCAAGAGATGCGAAGTGCCGCATTGTCACAAACATTATCTGCAAGTGTCTCATTCCCATCCACATTCGTGTTCACAATGGGCATCTCAAATTTCCCGTACTGATCTGCAAAGCAAATGGCCTGGGTCTTGAAAGCGGAGACAACCTCGTCAGGCCACCAGGTTGTTGTGAAATTCCCATCTTTGTCATAGTGTCGACCTGGTACACAATTGCAATAAAATGAAAATGAGCTTTCTCCTTCTCCATTTTCTGTCACAATGGAATGAGTTAACAGACTAGACTCTCCCCTTCGTAGAATGGCTACCGCTGTAAGCTGTAACACTTGGAAAACTCGTAGAGTACGAGTGTCTTTATGCATATATGAGTGCCAGCCAATGATGGAAATTTTTCGCGAAATGTTATCATCACATTATATGGAGTTTGGCTCATGTGCCTTACATTCAACACAAATATTTATGAAAATGACATTACACACTGCCAGTTTTCTATATATTTTTGCCTACATTACGTCTTGATTCGCATCAGCACAACTATTTTATGGGCGTGCATTTGCTCCGTTCGCTTTTGTTCTCTGCTCAGCTTCCTTCCTTTTTTGTGTTCATAATTTCCGATTCTGTAAACATTTCGCCGTGCTTCCCATTTCGAATTATAAATATTGCGTAGGCATGCTGAAGCAAATCTGGACTGGTGAAGGATGCTGATTCTCCCTAAACCCAGTTTTGAATCGAGTATAGAATGAAAATAAAATTGCTAGAGAAAACACTGCTTTCCACAGGCATGTAGAAACTAGAAACCAAGCTGGTACGTACTCTTTCTACCATTTTTTAGATAAAGAATTTATGAATTGCACATGATTACCTTGATGATCGAATCCATGTGTAATTTCGTGGGAAATCACAACTCCCAAGTTGGCAAAGTTTAGGTACATCGGGTACTCCTCCACGAACATGGGATAGCGCAATATTCCTAGTGGAATCACTGGAGAAGTGGTAATTCCACAAGAATGGGGAAAGAAGAAAGGAGAGAAAAGTGATAAAAATTGCAACAATAATATCCCCATTTTTTAATGATATGCTCGGGTAAACGACACACGTGCAGTATATAACGTACGTACATTTTATATATTCTTAAAGCTAGACATGAGACAGAACACAGCACAAATGCAGGTTATTGCTAAAAGCGTTTTATGAGGGACTTGATGGAATTTCAAGGCAATATTTTTTTCTTTTTCATTTCACGTCCCAGCAAAAAACCTTTTCAAAATCTTGTAACTCAAAACCATTGCATTATCAGTGTCTTCATCAAAGCTCTATTACGCATTACGCATTGACACACACATAGCACTATTATTACTAATGCAACACCAAAGGCGATTCCACGTGAGCAAACAAGGCAAATCTTCAAAGATGAAAAGAAAAGTGGGGTTGAGGCCGACAGGATCTGGAATCTAGGCAAGGCATATATGCCTTACTTGTTTATGATTTCCGAGAAGGAAGAAAGGACAAAACGAAAAGGAGAAAAGTGGATTCGTGTAAAAAGGCATTTCTTTTTTTTTCTGCAACGATTCAGCATTCTCGTCTGTACAAAGCAGCATAAATAAAAATGCTCCAAGCCACAAATAAGCTGCAAGCAAGTTTCTTCTTTGCTACTCCACTCTACTATATCTTTTGTGCAAAAGTTGGAAAAGAAATCTAGAGTTCTCCTTACCAATTTCATTAGCCGTTGGATTGTGGAATGCATTCGCTACGAGAGGTTGCACAAGCCAATCCCTGAATAATTGATATACAAGGAAACATGAGCATTTTTCTTCATCTTGTGTGTGCCTTGAAAGTTTCTGGGAAATTGTTGGCGAGAATTGAGAAGAAATAAAAATTCTGGACAAGTTCTATTAGAAAAATTCTCTCCAAAAAAATCTTTCTTTCTGACTGTGGCTGCCTCAGAGAGATATTTCGCTAAATTCATTAATAACATTGCAAAGTGGATTCTATGCTTTCCCTCCATCAAGGCTAAAATGAATTTTTTTACAAAAAAATATACTAAGCTTAACACTCGCATTTACAACCGCTTATTCCCACTTTATAGGCCTATACTTTTTAATTAGAAATTTGCGAAAGCTGCTTTCCCTTTCCTTCGCCTTCGACGCGACGACGGAAGGGAAAAGGAAACGCGGTTAGGTTTTTTTGTTGAAAAAAGTTACTCATCATCACACGCCTATATCCCCGGTTAAAACAACAAGCTTCCGGTTCCTATCCAAATACCGCTCTGTTGCTCTCCGAGGGCACTTATTACACTTTTCTCCCCTCTTCCTGCCGACATCTAACTTATCGCGTAAGAGCAAGAGCACTACTCGTGTGAGTGTTGCGTGTACCGTAGTACCACTGTGCCAGTGAGAGAGAGAAAGTAATTCCATTTTCCATGTAACCAGCTACTAGTTACCAGATCTATAAAGTGGCTTACCTGTCTTTGTCAACGGGTCTAACAACTTTCCGCACTTCCTTGAACACTTCGTACCTCCTCAACTTGAGGATATTCATGAGAAAGTAGGTTTCATTGAATTCCAGCTGTGAAATCACAATAATTAGATTAGAGCGAGGAAAATGAGATCATTTCCTGAGACAAACCATTCGAATTCCACCAGTGCCACATTGCAATACACCAAGGTTCTATATATGAACGCAGTTTAGAGAATACGATGAAAGCATGCTTTTGAGAGCATTTTTTGGAGAGTAAACGAGGGACATTACTTTATTAACCTTCCGGATAATTCAAGTTAAATGCATCAAAGGGGTAAATGAACTGTGTGAGCTGGCAGGGGAAATGACAAAAAGCAAACAAATAAAACTTGCTGATGGAGGCAAGTTGTTCTAATCCAAACTCATGGAGCCTAGAGTGTCTAGACCTAGACAAGGACTCTGTAATTCTTTTAAGACTTTTTATATGCCTGCGAGTATATGTACTTTCTCCCCTTTCTTTTCTCAAAAATATAAAAGCCCTATTCTCTCACTGTTTGCCTTTTTTCACGAGGGTCTTTTTCAAGCATTTTACTTTTTTTTACCCCATTGTATTCATGCTCCAGTGCGTCCGGTTCCATTATGTACCTTGGATATCCGATCTTGTTCCCCATATTGGTTAACTGGAAATCAGAAAAGACAACAAAAGGAACGTGTTATATCCCCAATCCCCGCCATCCAAAATTCAGAGACAGTCAGCAAACTCATGTCGCGCACGTGAGATGATGTAATCTTGTTTGCACTGTAGTAGTAGCACTATAACCGTAACGTAGTTGAAGCAAGAAATTTAGCAAATATGTGCTTTATTTCCTGTGCAAACTGCTGCAAAATCTCTACATACAAGATCGTAATAACACCATTACGTATTTCACAAGTTCAGTGCGGAAGTTGAGCGGCAAAGTGGAAGCATACATATATATTTGCATCATCACCTACGTTTAAGCATATAATATAAAAAGCGATAATGAGGTGAAAACGACGGAAATTACTTTTTCGACAAGGTCATGCTTGAACGACTCCTGAAGCCAAGGTTGCTCATGTATCACGATTTCGAAAGCTTTCTTCAAGTAGTGGATCATTTGTCTCACTTTGAATTCCGTTGTATTTCCATAATTCTCCTGGATGTAGAGATACGCCACTGCCATGCCGAACCCATCATTTACAATATTTGCACAGTATTTCCACCTGAAAAAAGAACAAGGCAGAAAGAAAGGGAACGAATAATGAGGGTGAAAAATGTGTTTTGAAGGAGAAAAATTTCTTGCTTGAGTTGAGTACGTACGCACAGAACACGCACTCACTCAGGAATAAAATCTGTTACCCACACACAAACGTACGCCGAAACATATTCTATCGACGGATGCGTATAGAAATATAGAGTCAAAATTGGATTTAGAAGGAAACGGAAAGCCGAAGAAAAGATAAGGAAACTTTGCAGACTCCAGACGGGTTTGTACGGGTTCAACTCTCATGTTCGCGGAGCTCGTGAATATGCAACATCAGTCTTTTCCAGTGAAAAGATTGATGAATGTGTGTGCAAGTCTAGCTGGCAGCCGCGTTGAATTGGATTTTTTTGGAAACATATTACTACAACTCTCACCTGGATAGGTACAGCTTTTCTTCATTCGTATCGGGAACATCCTTCATGAATTCTGACCAAATTTGTAGGAATTTATTCCCCAGGAATGGCATGTAGCGGAAGACAAAGCGCCACACCAGGTAGTTTGCCACGGTTCTGTTGATAACAAGCAGCAGGGAAAAACATTTATTGAATAAGCTTGTAACTACATTTTTAAAGAGAATCAATCTTGTAAATTTCGAGTCTCTATTTTTAGCCGAATAACGTATTTCTCCCCACGTCAGTACCTGTTATCTGTCTGCTCCACAAGTGAAATCAGCTTGGGGAAGAACTGGGAGCAGTGGAAGTACACGAACATGTCTCCCGTCACGTTCGTTTCAATGTCGATATTGTTGAAAATGTTCTGTATCAGTTGGATCCAATCGATCTAGAAGAGAATGGGTGATTGAAAGGAAGA
Source organism: Heteromurus nitidus (assembly GCA_034687055.1). Classification (NCBI taxonomy): domain Eukaryota; kingdom Metazoa; phylum Arthropoda; class Collembola; order Entomobryomorpha; family Entomobryidae; genus Heteromurus; species Heteromurus nitidus. The sequence goes on from JAQFZW010001066.1 coordinate 21,291, forward strand.
TTTGTAGAGAATTAGTCAATACATGTGTTACGAGTTACGATAAGCTATGTACGTTTGTCCTCTGGTACATCGCTGAGCACAATCCCGAAGGGGATCGAATTCCTTCATCCATAAATACATTTCGAGTCAACTCAAATTCTACTTGTTTATTCTTGCAAATGTAATCTTGTATTGATTATTTGGAAAGATATACTTTTGTTTTTATATTCAAAAGGTTTATGAATAGAAATATTTTATCTATTGTTCATGTGTTTGTATTTATGTACACATACTTACTTGAGGCACTTTAGCCTGAACATCAGCAACAGTGATCCGTCCATTAGACTCGTCTTCCGCCGAGTTGTCAAGATCAAAACCATCAAAGTGACAGCGGGACTGTTGGACGAGCTGTTGCGGAAGAAGAAAAAACTAGCATGAACATCATATTGAGGATTCATAAAAGGACATAAATATATGTGGTGATGCTGTTTGGATGGAAGCTGATGTTCTTGGCAATGAAATGTGCTTTCTTTTTTACAGGAAAAGCAAAATCAAAGTCATAACATTACATTTTGTCATGCTTCGCAGACCGGAACGAGGGTTTATATGAAAGCTGGATTGTTTGCAGAGTCAATTTTCAATTTCTTCGCTGGATGCAAATATGTTCCGCGAATTTTATGGCAAGTATAATATTTAGGTTCCCAGTTACTATTATAAACACGTAATATAAACAAATCCACATAATACTTTTGTAATTGAAACGAAAAAGCATGCATACATCCAAAAAGAAAAGGAGACACAAATACACAAACTATAGTATTCATACGATAGTGAAGAGTAATGATAATAATACTGGTGAAAAGACCTTGGCAAAGTTGGTTTCGAACTCGAGGATTGCCTCAACATCCGAAGAAACAGTTGGGCTCCCTTGACTCAGGATGAGGACTGACTCGAGCATAAGTCTTTTGTACGACCTGAGGTATTTCATGTAATCAGGGTTTGTCGTGTTGAGAAAGAAACTTTTCGACATTGCTGGCTCTCCCCGGAAGAACTGTCACACAAGAGTTGAGAAAAAAAGAGAAAGAAAAGACAAATGTTTCCTTTCCTTTACAATTTTTTTCGTGGAAAAGCAATAATGGTGGATGTGGATACAAATATTACAATACAGTCTACAGCCAGAAAAAAGTCCACAGTCCACATTGCATTCTTTTTTTTGTTTATTCCTTATTGAAAAAGTTTTTTCTTCTTCTTCCTCTTCTCCTTTTAAAAGACAAGTAATAATAGGGGGCTTCGTAATATATTACCTGTAATAAATACTTGGTCGGCTCCACCTCATCCTGTGTAACGTACAACTCAAAGATACTCTGCACTTGGTGAGTAAAAAGTTGACCTAGAAGACGTTCCAAGTTGAACTCTGATCTGTTCCAAGTGGTCCCCTGCAAGATTGGCCACTCTCCAATTCCTTGAGCGCTGAGCACTTGATAAATCGGCAGATGCTTGTAGTCAGTGAAGTGGGAGGTACGGAAACTATTGTGCATGCATGAGGTATACAGTTGACGTGCTTTTCGTATTGCAATACTCTCATTTTTCGTTCCTGGTCGGTCTATCAATTCTGAGGTTAGAGAAAGCATACAATGAAAGACATTATATGAATGAATATATATGTATTATATGACTTTCTATTTAGAAATTTTAATTTCATTTTTTGTCGGGATCGATCGGGTTTGAAAATCGAAGCTGGCAGTTCAATTTCAGAAAATGCTTTTGAATTTTTTGAGTATATAGTTCCTGCCTCCTCCCACCATTATTTTTACAATAACGAATTGACTATGAAATAGCAATTCAAGACAGCTCAAAATCATAATATACTTTTTTATTGCTTTGTCACATCGCCAGTATTTGCTGCATTCTCTCTGCAAGACAAAAAATTCATTTTGTAGGGAAGCTATTACAAACCATCACAATTTTCTACGTGTGTACACTTGGAGAAGGAGAAAAATGCTTTCTCTCCTGGCTTTTATCGGCACTCTTCCAGAATGCACATTTTCACTGTTGTTATTATTCGTTTTGTCGTGAGGAATTGCGACTCAAAAGTTGCAAATCATTTTTCGAGTCGTTTTCTGCCGTTGACACGAGAATTTGAGCATAAAGTAATCCCATATAATCTTCTTTATATAAACTGAAGCTCAAGATACGTGACCCATGATAAGTCTTATTCATTGTTGAGTGGAACATGCATGACGAATATGAATGCACGCAGAATATACAAAGTCAAAAGTGAAACGTCTGAAGCAAGTGATGTAATTCCACTAAATATGAATATAAAGGGTCTTGTTGGAGGCTTTTCCCTTCAAATCAGAGAGAGGCACAAAAGAGATCATACACCCACATTCTTATTCAACATGCATGACACATGCAGTGCCCCTTCTTTAGCTCTCAACTCAAACCCCATTCTCATCCGGAGAACATTAAGGTTGGAAAGCATAAAAAATAAAATCTCGTCAAAAATAGACATTTTCCGCACGTCTACCCACTTTTATAGCCTTTTCTATTGCATTAAAACTGTAAAAATTGGCTATTATTATGTGTCGTAGTAGCAGCAGTGTATGTTCTGTTGAAAAGGTAGCTATGCACATTGTAGTAGTATTCTAACCGTTATCTTTATCATATTATCACCATCTCTTCAAGATCCTTGTCACATTCAGGAATACGGTATGGTTCTGGCTGCCACTTCTGGAATCTGAAGTTGGCTCTACTCCTTTGTCAGAGTGACAAAGACAAAAAGGAGGGCATCAAGGTCAAATGTGACAAAGGATCAAGAGCCAAACGAGCCAAAAGCATCGTCGTATACGCATTTTAAAATTCATAACAGCACTAATGTGACATGGCATCAAATATGAAAAAGTTTTCCCTTCAAAGCGAAACCCTCTCTGGATCTTTTCCCTTTTTCTCCTGGAGAAAAAAATGAACTTCTTATCGAGCCACACTACACCTCTACCACCACTAAAATAAGCCACCAATCATTCTGTCTGGCCCAGTTCCTTTCTCCGAGATAAAATGTAGATGTGTGGTGTATTTCACAATCTTTCAGTGGAGTTGGGCCAGTCACGTACCTTATTGCACTCTAATTTATAAAAGGTTCAGCTTTAATACTGCCGAGTTCCAAAACAGGCCTTCTTTTTCCTTTCATTTCCAGGAACTGGTATTTTTTACGAAAAGGTGGAAATAAAAAATAAAATATACGCCAAACACATTCTAGGACACACGATGAAGAGCGAGAGAGAAATACAAGGTCACGACAAGCATCTTTATTTTCCTCTTCTCAGTTCCAGGCTTCGGACAGATAAAATAAATGAAATGGACTTACTTTTGATATCAATAAGAATTCCTTCCTGCATCTCTTGTAGTGTTGATCGTTGGAAGCTATCATCCGGGATATCATTGCGAGCAATAAAATTGCCACACGAGAATTTGTAAAAGTCCTCACAAGGTTCCTGCCTTGGGTCGAGTCTGTGAAGGAGCCTGGCTCCAGCTTGCATACACGCCGGAGTGGCACACTCACCACTACCAGCCCAGTTGTTTTTGGTCATGTTGTTAAAGCTTTTACTTGTTGGACCACGGTAATTACTCCCAGGTTTATTATTAGGATGGTCAGGAATTTCACTTGGCGTCCGTTCCCCACTCCTATAAAAAAGTAGGTGAGCGCAAAATTTAATCCATAAAATTAAATGAATTTTTCTCTTCGCAATACACGCTTCTCACGATTCACCTGAATTGCTGAAATTGGAGTAATATATGGCGATGGAATTCCAGTAGTGGAATTTCCAAAATTATACTCGAGACCAAAAGTTTAGTAGTTATGTGCTTACCATTTGCTATCACTGGAATCAGGATGGAGGTGATGATCATGAAAAACGATCGCACTTCGATCACTGCTATTTGTCTTGAATAGATATTGCGAGCCCAGCTCAACAACATCAAAGTGCCAATGCTGTCTCATCATTATGATTCCGAACACAGCGGAGGCAATGCCCACAAGGACCCAGAAGAGGATGAGTGCCAAGCCAATGCAACATCGACAAAGGCAAGTGGACGCTTTACTTTTCGACGAGGACGATGAAGAGCCTTTCTTTCCATTGGCACTTAGCCCTGAAATTCCTCCTGGAAGTGGCCGGCCCTTTCTGTGATAGTTGTTATTCAAGTTGGAATAATGAGGAGTGGAGCTGCTCCCCGCTCCGCTGATGCTGTATGGGCTGATACGTGTGGTCACGGGAGGGAGGTGGAAGCCCGTGAAATCTGACACGGAGGAAGCGGACGTTGGCGGAGACACGGGTGAAATGAGAGCTGACAATGAGTTCTTATTCTCGAGCAAAGATTTTGCCCCCATTATTGTCTGTGAGAATAATGGGATATCAGGATGGAATCAAAAAGATATCTTCTTCTGGTGTTGAAGTTTTTTTTCCCAGGCTTGAGTGAAAAGCACACAAGGTTGTCCTTTTGACGAGAAGAATTGAGAAAAAAAAATATGGCAGCAGAGACGACTTCTTCTTCTATCTTTTTATCGGAACGGATTCCAACTCCAAGTTCAAGAAGCTCACGAAGAAAAGTTTGCTTCGGCGATAGAAATGGTGATGATGACGATGAAGCTGTGAGGATGATGATAATAATTTCTCACGTATCCCTATTCCTCCCTTCATTGTTTCGTATTTCTCTTTTCTTCCCGATTGACTTGTCCTCTTTCATTAGGGAAAAAATTACGAGGGACAACTTGGGAAATTCCTTTAGGCCTCCTCTCTGGAATTAGAGAAATGAAATGGGGGAAATAAATGACTTGGATTTTTCTTTCTCTTCTCCGAATCCCTATAATATGTCTCTCTGATTTCTTTCTCTTTTGAGTTTCACACGCTGCTGATATATACTTTCACTTCCAGCTATAATGATGCAAGGGTTTCTCTCTCCTTGGGACGGGAGTCTGATCCAATTCCATATAGTTAACTCCTTTTAATGAGAATCTTTTACAGAGAAAGGAAGAGCCGTGTATCGAGTGTTCAGTGCTCGGTGCGGTTGTGAAAGGAGAAAGCGAGGACTGGTGTTTTTTGTTCAAACCGAGAAGCTTTTGTGTTTATGGGGCAAAACTTCTGTTTTAACTGGATTTTTTTCCGGTGCCATTACAAGTCATTACGCTTGTGTTTAGAGATACTTTGTGCAATTACGAGAGAATCGTCCTGCTTTAGAAGTCAAATAGAACTTTTTGAGAGAGAGAGCAAAGTTTGCCTACTTGTTTATTTCAATGACATGAGAGGAAATTACGTCGAGAAGACTACAAAGCATTTCCGTATGTATGGTTCGAGTAGGTACGTGTGGTCTTTTGAAGAGGAAATCATTTTCGCAAAAAGCATTAGAACTTTTTGGAGTTTGCAAAAAAAATGAAGTTTCATTCACTTTGGTACAGCGAAGTTGTACTTTTATGTACTACGCCAAAAACACATATTATGTTTGAACTACAGACGTTATACTACGATATATTGTATGCTTATACTCGGTAACAGAAACTGTAGTACTTAATACGTGCTGTTTGTTTCGCTTTTTATATATTTTTTCCTCAACTCGTGCCAAACTTGATCATGCCCTATTTTCAGAACAAAACCGAGAATCAGAACGGAACAATACCGACATTGAGCTTCTCATCTCATGGATAATGAACAATGGTTCGAGTGACATTGAAAAAGCATTTCACATTTGCGAGTTGAAAATGTGGCTGACGTCCATTGTAATATCCTTAAATAAACTTGATTAGTTACGTATAAAACGAATGAAAGAAGGAATTTACTTTTAACCGGTTGCAATTTGCAACACTCCAAGTCACATGTCATTTGTCTATCAACCGATTCCAAAGTTGGCAAAGCAGAAGTCAAATTCAATCAAGGTCACGTAAATTAAATGTAAAAATATACATACGTGGAAACAACTAAAAGTTCGACTTACCACAAAATCCAAGACTGGTTGACTGCCATAAGTTAATTGTTCGTCACTTCACCATTCAACGTAAAAATTGTTCATTAGTAGACAAAATTAATTATTAGCCCAAATTAGGGAATTTTATTCGAACGACACGTTTTACAATTACACCTTCATACAATCTATGTTTTCCACGAAATATTATAAGAATATGAAAAATAGAAAATCGACGTGAAACACTCACGTATTATTTTTCATTTTCAAGCACAAATTCGCCGTTTTCTTCTTCTCACACAATTTTGAAACAGGTGCGAGCACACGTTTTTTATAGTAAATCCTACATTTAAGCTGAATCTAAATGTCTAAATTATTAAAGCTCTGCTGCCCAACACAAATTCCCGAGTAAGTGAAAATCTGTCAATTCACCAATAATGACTGAAAGTTGGAAGTGGCAGTGACTGCGTCTTTGAAAAAGGTGATGTGATGTGTGTGTGCCTTTCTCTCTGAAATCTCTGAAAAGAGAAAAGGTACTCAACGAACCAGATCTTCGAGGAGAAAGCCTTGTGTGCAGTGCTAAGAGACGCCAATGTGCTGGAGCTGCTGGATGGTGCAGTGCATCGCATCACTGACTGAGACTGGAAAAGCCGTGCTCAGCAAAATTTATCTGCACGGGACAGAAGGGTGATCCAGAATCCAGAGAGAGAGAGAGAGCAAAAGAAAGAAAGGAGAAAAGCACGTTGATGCTCTCTCGTCTACTGAACTCGCTGCTTTTGCTTTTGCAAAAACAGAGAGGGACAACAACGAAAAGAATGGGAACGAGATCACGGAGAAAACATTTTCCCCTCCGAAAAGTTGTGGGGCTGGAAATGTTGTATTACAAGAGAAAGGAGTCTCATCCTTGTGTGGCTTCTGTTTTTTCTCTTGTGTCTCAATGTCTAACTTTCACTACTGCGGTAGAGGCTCTTCCAGTTCCAGCCAAAGATACTAGCAGAGAGGAAGGAGAAATGTAGCAGTTCCAGCGGTTCCAAGTCCAAGTTCCACGCATCCATCAGAGCATCTCAGAGAAGAGATGCTGCTTTTTGCCTCTTTCTCCTCTGGAATGATACTATGGGCCACATTTATTCCGAAATATCTTGTAAACAGACGGGAAACGTAGGTATGAAGAGATCCCAATCCTATTACCAGGAACATATTGCAGTCCATGGTCTTTCCTCTGAGTCATTTTTTTCTCTTCTTTTTCTCCTCTCCCCAAAACCATTTACAGTACATATGTTTACATCGGGTCTCCTCAGTAGTACACACGACAAAAGAAATAGTGGCGGAGCGTGACAGCCAATAGAATTAAGGAAATCGAGATGTTGCAAAAAAATGTGTGAGTCTTGTTGACTAGACGTAAGCCTTGAAAGAAAAAAGCAGATACCATATAAAAAAGTATCTAGTTTCATGATAATTTTTTGCCATTGTTTTGTCCAAATAACGAAAGTAATAATGTAGGTATCTTCATTTTCTAAAGTTGGAATTTTGTCATCATCCGAAATACTCGGGCCTTTGCAAGAAGGGAAAGTGAGTATGTATGCATGTATGTTGTAAGTATATACTTTAGGTACAAACATGAATTATTCGTACCTAAGTTGTGTACAACCTTTTAGATTATTTTCATAAAAGGCTTTCCCGAAAAAAACTCGGGGTTTAGTCGCGCATTTTCAGACCGCTTTAAAAATGACTGGCCAAGGCATTTTTTCAAAAAAAAGGTAATGATAACGATGGGATGGGAGCGGATATGAGCAAGTCGTATCGCACTGGTCTGGTGGCTTCATTGAATTCAACTACACTTTTTTCTCTTTGGACTCAGAGAAAATAGAGAGTAACGTATTAAAGTTTCTAGCTCATTCCACCATCCTCATTATTGCTTCCACTCTTTTTTGCATACATGAACTTTTTTTTGTTCAAAGGAACGAACTCTGAGAGATGAAATGCAGTAGTATATTTTTTGCATAGCATCAACTAAATTGAGAGCCCCAGCAAAAAATGAGAGATCCATTCAAGTTGTAGTAGTAATACTAAATGGTATATAGTAAAAGTGTAGGACGAGGACGGAAAACATGAAATATACACGACAGGACCCACATTATTTCCTAGTTTTCTCTTACGACCTTACCTACCAAAAGTGTTGTTATCACGAGGCGCAGGCAGGCAAAAACAGAGAGGACAAAGTCGACTGAGAAGGAAAAAAGATGCATGTTACGAGGATAGTATTCAATATCCTCGTTTTTCACTTGGGATGATTTCATCCGATAAAAAAATATCCAACTTTAGTAAAGCACCGCACAGCAAAAGCAGCATGCCTTTCGGCTTTGGCTTTTCTTCCATCTTTTTTTTGTGTGTGGAAGAGTTGTGAGTGTGAGTGCGATTTTTTGTGTGTCGATGTGCATGTAAATGTACATACATTCACTTGTACTATTTTGGTATTAAACCATTTTTTTCTCTACACAATTTTACTTACTTCCACATCCTATTGTAGGATAAAACATGGTTGGCTGATCTTGCTTTTTTCGTTAAGGTCGGTCCAGGATAAAATGGCAATGGTACACACACACACACATACAACTTTAAGATCGGTGGTGTTCACACGAAGAAACTATATATCATTTGGAAGCTCTATCCTTTTTTTCTCCTCTGCTATTGTCATTTCTCCAGTGTGTGACATGTACTTCAGACAAAATGAAGTATTAGCACGGGGGTGTGCGTTCGGCTTGTATGCGCGCTCTGGGAGCAATTTCTTACGACTTTCTTTCGTCATAATTTCCCTCTGAGACACACTCTCTCTAGCAATTCACTTTAGCTGTGGCTAAGTAAGAACTTGCTTTCAACACTCCGTTTCCAGTGGAAAGGAACACTGGCGCAATGCATATCTATTATTATTTTTTCAAATCGGAGGACGTTAGATTTTTCATCTAGTACATCCATCCATAATAATTACGGCTTCGCCATCTGTTCACATCTTGTTTCTTCTTGAGCTTGAAAAAAAACATTTCCTGGAAGAGTGAGAAGAAAGAACCGTGATCAGATCCAAAAAAATTCCCTTGTTTTTACTCTCCTTGATCGATTACTTTCTTTGGAGTAGAGAGCAAGTAATACGTGTTGAAGGAAGTTAAGAAGGGAGAAAGTTGTAAATTGTAAATTTTTGATGAGTTCAGTGTAACTGTTCTCTTGCACCCTGGAATACTTTCTGTAGTGTGGTTTCTAGGTACAGGACGGAGAGAGAGCGTGAGAGAGATGTTGTGATGTGGAAGGTTCTCTCTTTTAACCTGAATTTCCCTGAATTCCGGTGGTTATTTATGTATGGTAAGATGGAATAATGTTGTGGAGCATTCCTCCAAGACTCGAAGATTCTGAGGAACTTGTTACAAAATTCACGTTTCAGAAGAATCCACGAAGATGTACAGTGTAAATTTTCGTAATTGGTGAACACAGGTAGCACATTTACCAGGATACCGCGTAATCGATCATCATAAAAAGTCATTCCTTGGAAGAAGGCGAGTAGGTAGGGTTGCATCTTGCATCATATTATGGAGATGTATTACTGTGCTGATACGTGTGGGGAATAAAAGGGTAGTAGTAATATGTTAAGAAAAAGTTGGGAAAATAAGCTCGGGGAGAGGGGCACGAACGTACAAATAAGAACGAGATGGAAATTTTTTGTGCCTAAGCCTGTAGTCCACGCACCATACGCACACCAGGCAATCTATGAAATGAGGAGTAATTACTAGAAATTCATCTTGAGAAAAGTTTGGAGAAAACTTGAATCAAAACGCGTAGAGGAATATATGTGTAGCTTGAAGAAAATGCCGACATGAATTGTTAGAAACATAATACAGAGCATATAATTAGACAAGTTCTGGAACACCAGTCTCGTTCCCGTTCGTAAAAGGAATAAAAACTTGTGGAATGTTGAATGTGAAATAAAATATGCACCACATCGTTCCGTTACTATTCCAGTACATTAAGGTTTATTAAAAATACCTCTTTGCTAATCAAAACAACGTTAAAACTTTTCTCGGAGAGATACTTTCTGCCACGTGCTAAGGCACACGAGTTGAGCACGTTCCGCCACAACCACAGGTTTGCTGCAGAGCGGAAATGCAATACTGCTTGTATGTGGTGGGGGATAGATTACCGCCTCGATCTTTAGTTTTTAAATGCTAAGCTAGCTGCTAGCTTCGTAACTGAATAAAGCCCCGAAAAAACCTAACGTAACATTAAGTTTGGGAAACATATTTATTTTAATCAACAGGCTTCGAATATCAACAATTGTAATTAAATCTTATATTTAGAAATTGTGATAGAATTAACGCTAGTTAACCATTAAAGATGATTTGAAATGCTTGTTTGTAATTATTATACAATTGTAAAGCAAATGGTGATATTTACAAATGGGATAGTTTTCCTCCTTAAAGACCTGTTTCGAAGAGAGCGTTGAAATCTACTGAAATGATCATATCAGCACTGTACCCAAGAATGCTTTCGAAGTACGTCGACTTCGTCTCCTTCCTCAACTCAAAGAATCTTCCACAAGACACTGCAATCGGTCGTAGGGACATTAGTGCTCGTTTAGCCCTTCCGTAATTGATATGCGGGAGATCTGCGACAATCTCCTGCTTCCACGTAGCCAATGTTGAGCATGTTTTCTCATAAGAGTCAGTGCCGAAAGGAAGGGTAAAGAAAATAAAAGCGGTGATAATTACAGCAACGACTGGGAAAATGACATAAATGTGTATTGGGAATATGTTGTAACCTTGAACTGAAAACACATTACAACCAACAGCAAGAATAAAGCCACAAAACATGAGTGCACAAATTTCCAACTGGAGAACAGGGCCCAACGTTTGAATGATTACTTGACATTGTCGATACTCCTGAAAGTATGAGCTTGACCGAGACCTACTTGACCTACAATGATTCCCTATTTTTGTCACGAGGTCCAAACACTCCATGTAAATCAGGATGCCAGAAATTAGAAGAAGGAAGGAAATTGAAAAGAATTGGGCGATTTCGATTGCAACTACGACTCCCACAACTACGCCAAACGATGCAATTCCCATGTGGACTGCAATGGGATTCTTATCCAGCCACTGTGGAGGTACGTAATCCCATAAAAATACATTCCAAGGGTCGAGGTTCTCAGCAACTGCAGGAGGAACGAGAATAATGGGTAAAGCGGCAAAAAACAATACAATCGATTTCAAGACGTAGCCGATGATCATTTGTTTTATGTCATGAGCCGATGGATGATGAAGATGGTGATAATTGTGGTGACCATTCCTGTCGCGAATGTCACGATAATTGTAGCCAGCAACATCCAAAAACGTGACTTAAATTAAAATTATAAGCATACAATTTAGGATGAATATTTGTTGTATTTTTAAACGTTTAACACTTGTATTCAATTATGTTATTTGTAACTTACTTGCTCTGCGAGCCTTCCACTGAGAGTGGAGGCGAAGCAGAGCATTCACTCCGTAGACATGATCATCCCCGAGAGAATAATGAATGTAGCTGATCCAAGTAACCATTATTCCGACGGCCATACATGCCAACGTAGCCATTACCTTTACAGAGGTTACGCTCCTCGGGTTTCGATACCATTTCGCCAGAAGGTAAATGTCCGCGCCCCCCAACAGGATAACCACATTTCCCACAATGCAGCAGCACCAAAGGATTTTCTTGATTTTTGACTGCTCGCAACTGACAGTTCGCGATTTTGTGTCCATCTTAATGATGAAGGGGTGCCAGTAGGCGTAGAAGCAGTCGTACAGAGTAAACGCTTCCCATATTTGCCTTTGCGACATATTGTAAGTGTTCAATCTAGTGTGAATGCAAAAAGTGTACTGCGAGGATGTGGTTGGCTTCCTCGGTGCTTAAACAATTTCAGAGACAAGTAAACTTTAGATGTTAGAAAATTACACTGAAAAAATAAAGACGCAGTACATTAGACTAAACACTAAACAATTTCTGTGCTTCAGATGTAGTTAATCAATGTCAAAGAAATAGGATAACCCGTCAACATATATACTATTTCGTGTATGAGGATGCTATTTTATTTCACTAAATTCGTTTACACAATTATTAAACTTTTGTCTTTCAATAACTCAAACCTAGAACAAAAAAATGCCTGCGAATGAAAGCCCATAAATTCTATCAAACTAAACATTTGGAATATTATTTAAATTAAATTTTTATTTCATTTTTTATCTACTTTATTTCAAAGCATGAGCTCTCAACTAGTTCGATTTCGCTTATGTGTTGATTCAAGTTCTGTAAGATGGTCGATGCTTGTATGAGTATTTTAATGGCAGTGTTGGTTGATATTTAATTTAGCTTGACAAAAGTAATTCAGAATATACAAATTGCTTCAGAAGTTTTAAATTATACTTACACAAACAAAACAAGATTTCATGTCTACGAATCCACGTGGATAAAATTTAATAATAACGAGTGGATTTATTCAATCAAGCCAAGCATGAGTCTCCGTCATGATTTTTCTACTTTCAATACATGTTTTATTGATGGATAAGGATCGTTCCATATTTAGCTGGACTAAATAATTTTAGGTGTAACTATGAATTGACAAGATTTATACACCGAAGTTATATACCATTCGATAGCCCATTAAAAGTAGGTACTAAAATCCGGCCAACCAGATTTCCCAAATGCTATTGCCTGCATTTGGAGACAAGTAGTCCGTAGCACTTTTAATTGCGTTATTCCCACTAGTTCGTAAAGATCTGACATATTTTCTCGCAACTATGCAGGTACCTCAGATTTCAACTAAGGGGATTTAAATAGTGTAAAGGATGGGGAATAATATGGTGGTCAGCAATTTTTAATCTCTCCCATATCTAGCTCCCTGGAGCAGTCTGAATTTTTTTGGCCAAATTAGCCAAATTACTGGAAAACGGACTTGGGCAATAC
>JAQFZW010001067.1:0-34164 GCA_034687055.1 Heteromurus nitidus
TGGAAGCAGCGGCTGTGGCCCAAAATCCAAAGCGACCAAAAAGCGAAAGGCTTCCAAATCGGCACCCAAGAAGAAGTCTGCACCGAAAAAGCGGAGGAAGGCATCAACGTCAAAATCCAAGTCGAGCGGTGGAGGTGGATGTGGCGGCTCTGGGAAGAAGAAAAGCTCCTCAAAACCCAAGAAGGGAAAAAAGAAATCAGCTCCCAAACGGAAGAAGAGTTCATCCAAGTCCAGTGGCTGTGGAGGAGGTAGCCGCAAGCCTAAAGCGAAAAAGAAGCGGTCAAAGTCCTCCAGTGGACCTCCGAAAAAGAAGAGGAAGGCTTCTAAATCTCGTGGTGGAAGCAGCGGCTGTGGCCCAAAATCCAAAGCGACCAAAAAGCGAAAGGCTTCCAAATCGGCACCCAAGAAGAAGTGAGCACCGTAACAGCGAAGGAAGGTATCAAAGTCAACATCAGTAGTAGTAACTCGGTGGTCAAAAACTACGTCGATCTGTGGATGTGGAGGTTCATGTGGATGTCGCATCTCCGGGAAGAAGAAAAGCTCTTCAAAACCCAAGAAGGCAAAAAAGAAATCAGCTCCCAAAAGGAAAAAGAGTTCACCCAAGTCCAGTGGCTGTGGAGGAGGCAGCAAGAAACATTCGAAATCCAAGCCCAAACCAAAGCGCAAGCGCAAGGCCCAAAAGTCCTGCAATGGCTTCTTTGCTTTCCTCAGAACCTTTCGACAAGTAAGTTCTGAAAAATGAGAAATGCAATATTATACATACCTTTAGCCTGCATGACTGATGATTTGCTTGATAACGAATTCCTGTGTAAAGCATATATTTGCACCTTAATTCTAGGGTCGTCCCGCAGGTGAGGGTGTAACGATCACTGCTAGGATGGCAGGAGCTGCTTGGCGAGAACTTTCTGCAGAAGAGAAGGGTCGATACTCCCAGGCGAGATAGACGAACTATTGATGTTGACTGCGAAGAAGCTTTTGTTGTCTTTAATTATTGCTAAATCTGCTAATCTGCAAACTCTGTGCGTATCAAATTTTAAACGAATAAAGAAATGATTTCATACGAAAGAACTGTTTTAGCGTGTCTTTACAAACAAAAAATACAGCTTCAAAATGGCATGCGTGTACCCCGCAAGAATGCATTAAATAAATCATTTTTTACATTATTATTAATGGCCAGATGAGGCTATAAAGGCATAACAAAATAATCCAATGACATTGGGGTTAAATTAAATTAGAAAATTCTGGTGCATGTTTTCTACATCCAGTATTACTAGTGAAATTAAATACGTTTATCCCAATGACAAAAATATTACTTCAGATTTTATGCTTTTATTAGTACTTCGCTAAATAGGCGACGAGCAAACAAGGACGATGCTCTGAATGTTAGTTTTAACATTTTAAGCTACGCAAACGTCACATCCTGTATGCAGTTCATGTGTGTACATTTTACATTTTTATAACTTTATAAAATGCTGAAATAACAAGGATATTGTGGCTTCATTAAAGCGTGCAATACCATTACCATTTTACCTTCACCCTTGTTTTTTTCTTGTTCATTATTCTTCCCTTGTGACAAGCATTTCCGCATCACCTGAAACTCCAGCTGCCATTGTATGCTTGTTTCGATTTTCGATGTCAATGTCACTGTCAGTCGAGCAAAGCGAAATATATATACTTTAATACAGAGCACGAGTTACGGACGCATATAAATATAGTGTACCAGGAAATAGAAAAATATCAAAAAGTCAAACTATAAAGTTTAAGTATTTTGTCGGATGAAACCTATACTTATTTTATTAGTATAACTACAAATAACTTGACACTGACATTTGACATAAAAATTTCTAGTTTTGAACTTGATTCTATTTTACGACTGTCACAAATGACGAATTGCGATCTGCAATAAATACTAGATTTGCATTGGATTGTGGTGGTATATAAAGAATTTTTTGGAGACTGTTACTCTCAGAATAAACCATTTGCATTTTGCACATTTCCAAGCTGATCTAAAGAACAGGAAAATTCACTAATTATTTCTGAAAAATCTTCCGAAACTTTTCGAAAAATGAAGCCCACTTCAGTTATCACCGTAGGTCTTGCATTCGCAGGGATCCTCGTTTTGTCAACGGCTCTTCCATCACAATCGCCATCCCAAAACAGTTGCGTTTGTACGTTGATCTACCAACCTGTATGTGGCTCGGATCAACATACTTATCCCAGGTAAGAATTGCGAGGACATTTTTTATAGTTAAAGAGTTTCTTTAATTATGTCGAGCTTTCGATTTATTTATCCCAGCCCCTGCGAGTTGGACTGCGTGAACCGGGACAATCCTCAAGGTTAGTCGTCAAATAAAATCATAAGAGTCCCTTGATATCATAGCTTTTCAACTTCAGAGAAGATCCTACGATTTTGGACTTGTGAAATTATCCTTCTTTTCTTGTTTTTAGCTAAACCGATCACAATCATGAGTGAAGGCGAGTGCGAAAGTAGCGTGGAAGTATAAAAGCTTCCCCTTGGACTATACACCTTTAGACGTATTTTCAAAGAATCTTGACACAAGTGGACAAGCCATAAATATTTATGAAATTGATTGAGATGTTTGTAGTCAATTAAAAATGCGATTTCAATAAAAATGCGATTCAAAATACATAATCCTATCATCGGCTTTAATTGCGTTTTAAAGCCAGAAGATGAGAGTTAGTGTATTCTGGTTTTCATGTGCAATTTACTAATATCAAGGCATCGCATTTCAATTCTATAAACGCTCGCCGAATGGATGTCACGAACATGTTTATGAGCAATAAAGTTAATTAAGAATTTTACCTTCAAATAAAATAAACCTGTTTGCAATATTGCAATGGAAATCAAGCAGAAGTAATATACGCATAAAATTCACTCGTGTGAACATTGAACAAATTCAGAGACTTTTGGATTGCTTAGAATGAGTGTAATCTAATATAGTTTATTTTCTGTTTCACATTGGTTGAAGAATGACTGGGAATTGGAATCAATCAAATCACATTATTAAATGCTTGATAATTATATAATATCATTATAGGGTATGAAATGAAGTTTTTTTGTGCCATACATGTTTACAATTTCACACACTAAAGTGGATCCAGGAACTTGATCCGCGCTCCAAATTGTGTTCATGTTTATGATTGTTCTCCCAGCCTACGTCGTTTCGACTAGCTGAAAATGGTAGAAAACCAGTTTGTGTGAAAAATATTTACATTGGTTTTATTTTGGCCAGACTCAGTACTGGATATTATATACTGACTGATCAACCGCATCGTTCATAATGCCTGCAGGGCAAGCTAAACTCTGACAACATAAAATCATATGAAGTAATCACCATTCTTCTCCATGTTTTCATGATATTCCAGAAAATAATTCGTGCACTTGTGCTTGGTACATCGTTCTGGTACATCCCACCTAAAGCCGGTGGATATAGTGTGAATTATTGATCAACAATGAAAATACGCGTGTCGTGTTGTGTCTTACAAATTTAGATCTGTTCAAAGTAGCAAACTTTATACCATAAAACATCAGGATAATGCCTTTAGAGATTCCAAGTCTCTTATTGTCATTCACTTTCATCACCTCATCACATAAAAAATAACTGAGTTACAATCAAATCGCCTTTGGAGAAACAATAAAGTTTTTAAAAAATTTAAGTAAAAAATATCAACATGCTCTTGCTTCCATTCTCAGATTACATGGTTGTATCCGCATTGTTGGGTGCATTCGTTCTCATACTATTTCTTTACACGAACAGAAGGAAGAGGGATCCTCGCTACCCACCTGGTAAATATATGCAAAAGGTCTTTTGCATTATGGCACAAATCTATTATTCATTCGATTTTATTGGAGCACTCATGATATCTCACAGGGCCATGGGCGCTTCCTCTCATCGGCAATGTAATTCAGATTGGAAGTCGTCCTTACATTGCCTTCGCTAAATGGACGAAAAAATACGGACCAATTTTCAGCCTCAAGCTGGGCATGGATGAGTAATACAAAAGCACTACAAAAAATAAACGAACTAGAGCCGTAAAAAACTACGAACATAATTTTTAAAAATTAACACGATAATGTTTTCCCAGTGTGGTCGTCGTCACTGATCCCACTCTAACAAAGGAGCTTCTTTCAGAAAACGTGTCAGGTGGCAGGCTACGCAACGAAGTATTTTCAGTTTATGGTGGTGGAATTTATGGTATGATGATGAATTTGTTACTTTAAAATGTCATTCGAATAGAATGTATATCAAGAATGTTAATTGAAATTTTGTGGACTGGGCATAGGCATCATTAACTCTGAAGGACCTCTTCACGAAGAGCAACGCCGCTTTACCCTTCGAAAATTGAAGGAATTCGGACTCACCAAGTCCTGTTTGGAAACGCCTATTCTCGACGAGGTCAACAGCATGATGAACTTCCTCGAGAGGAAGTCAGGCTCGCCACTCCCTGTCCGCCGATTGTTTAATGGAGCGATAACGAACACACTTTGGAACATCATCAGTGGAGAGAGAAACGAGTGGGACATGCCAGAGCAGCCACTGATTTTGGCGAAACTTGAAGCTGCAATGCTGTAATAATGATTTTTGTAAAGAATTTCTTGAATTGTAACATTTTTTTCTTCAGTCAATATTACAATTTTGATAATGAACTTTTGAAGCGCACTTAATCGCACAATGGATACTGGGCTTATGTTTCTCCCTTCAATGAGATACATTGCTCCAGAGTGGAGTGGATGGAGGAACTGGGTTCACACCATGAAAGAGCTGACGGACTTGGCTGGAGCTGCTGTGACCAGACATATTTCCAAATTGAATTTGAACATGCCACAGTACGTAATTCTGAATGAAGTATTTGACTAATGTCCATGTAAATCCGGTTTTAAAAGATTTTTTTAATAAACAGGGATTTCATCGATCATTATCTTCTGGAAATAAGAAACCACGAGGTACCTACTTCCAGCTTTTACAAGGAAATGGGAGGTACTTTTAACCTCAAATATTTTTGAACTCGACCAAACTTTTATTATAGTCATCAATTTAATTACTCCTGATTCCTCATTGTTGTTCTCCATTCCAGAGGAAAATCTCAGAACAGTTGTAATGGATTTATTTGTTGCTGGAAGTGAAACAACGTTAGTTCACCACCAATTTATTTCCGTAAAAACTATCAAACTCAAAACTTGTTTCTTTTTTTGGTCTCAATATTTCAAAACTTTTTCTTTTGAGCAGGACAACCACACTGGAGTGGGCCCTTGTATACCTGAGCCACTGTAAGAATGCTCAGAGGAAGTTGCAAGCAGAATTGGATAAAATAATTGGAACTTCGAATCTCCCCTCATTGTCGGACAAACCATCGTAGGTTTTTGACTTTTGAATCTTAAATTTTCGGATATAAAATCAAATTGTGTATGTGGACCTTACAAGTTTTTGCTTGTCAAAATATGTAGGCTGCCTTACACAGAAGCTGTTCTAATGGAAACGCTTAGACTTTCTACCGTTCTTCCTTTGGGTGGCCCACGAAGAATGATGGAAGACCTCGTCTTTCACGGTCATTTCCTGCCAAAGGATACTATCATCCTTCCCTCAGTACACAATATTCTACACGATCCTCGCATTTGGGGGGATGACGCGAATGAATTTCGACCGGAGAGGTTTCTCAGTGACGATGAGACAAAAGTGGTTCGCAACGAAGCTCTGCTCCCTTTCGGGTTCGGGAAACGGCAATGCATCGGCGAGTCCCTGGCAAAGGATACACTCTTCCTTTTCATTGCAGCGATATTCCAGAGATTTGATATTAGCATGGACCCGAGTTGCTCAAACGTGGATTTTGAGCCTAATGTTGGATTTGTTTTGTTCCCAAAACCATTCAAAATTGTTGTTAAAAAGCGCATTTAAAATTACATGTGTTGGAGCATATAATTATGTTTGTGCATGTTTAAATTAGGTTTGTTGACGTGTTTAAATTTTAATAAAAATTGTTGGTCCAACGAATGAATGTTTGTCATTGTCCTGAAATAAATTTTGATAACAAGAATAAATAGGATGATGCGCATATAACCTCATTTAGCATTACGTTCACAAACCATTTCGGGAAACCTCAGTCAAGGATGTGTCTTGCGGCTTTTGATCGAAACCCTCACACTAATTTTAAGAAAAGTACACTTGCACACATTACGTATGTATGCGACTGTTACGTCTAATCATTCAAGTTGTTGACAGTGTGTTCGTGTTGCTTGTACTTTGTGAAAACAAAATATACAAAAAAGAGTCTGCAATTCAAGGTGATGAGTCAAGGCTAAAATCACAATGTCTTGCATAAGGACAAGGTTAATACAGGTCTCGGCCTTTGTCGCACTCCTGTCGTTTGGAATTATTGTCCATGGGGCTTCCCCCATTTACGATGTGACAAAGTCCGTTGACAACATCCTGAATAACAAAGAGGACGTGATGGTGGTGATGGGCGCCCTTAATCATTCCAATGTGCTCCTTTACTCAACAGGTAGCATTTACAAAAAAACTGATGACATATGCCCATACATTCACGTTATCGATTCATTAATTGTAAACAAGCTTCTAACTACTAATTTCAGATGACTCTTTGTACGACTTCCTTTTCTGGAAGTTGCAAAGCGTCAAGCAAGTTGTGAGTAGTGTGCACGCAATTCTCAACGAACAAAATGTAGTGAAGGAGCCCTTGCTCCTTCTCACCCTAAAGTACACCAAGAAGACAATCGATGACCCCACAGGCGTGGTCACGATATCCAACTTGCGAAATTTTGTGTTCGGGCACAAGGCAGGCATTCTCAACAACACCTTCGGCATTGTATTCGTGTGGGAGCATGTCAAATCGTGTGAAGGGATCTGGCCAGGCTACAGCGTTGTCAACGGGGCAGGCGTAGGACTGCTCCTTCAGTATAAACTTTCCTCCATCAAAATCGGATTCGGCTACAACGAAGTGAACATTGGATGCTCGGTATTCCTCCGAAACCAGCTTGACAATGCGGACTTTGCTCTCCTCACCATTGACTTCGAAAGCGGGGTCAAGTTTGCCGAGTCATATGGAATGTTTGAGGAGTACATGAACTACATTGGGGAAAGAAATCAAAGATTTCTCCAAAGGATGGAATTGAAAAAGAAGCAAATTGTAATATTCAAGCCGAGACTGAGGACCGAAAAGAAATATAAGCTTGGGAGCAAGTATGAAGAGATGTTGTGCAGATTCACTTCAAAATGGGCAACCAGGTACAACCAACATGTTGTTCTGGAGGGGAGATGTACCCTGCCAAACAATTCGCTAGCTAATCCTTCAACCAGCAACAAACTTACAGGAGAGAACGTGATGACGTACTTCCAACAAGAATCGAAGGACAGCCGATGCTCCGAACTGGAAATAAGATCTGTTGTGGGGCAAGTTGCGCCCTATTTTCATTCACTTGTCGTGACCTTCGGTAAGTTTCCACAAATTGTAACAGTTTCTGTTCTGTTCTTCATAAAATAATTTTTCAAATGAATTTTGTTTGTCATCGTCAGAGGACTGGGAGCGGGCTCTCTCCTGCGATCTTGTGTGGAAGGCTGACGGAAGTCCGCGGCTCTGCAGAAATGCTCGAGCTAAACCACTACAAATCCTTGTCGATGTCGACTGGAGTTCTGAGTCAGCAAAGTCTTTGGACAAAGATGTTCAAAATCTGCTAACCGCACACTTGAGCCAATGTGACTCATCATTCCCGCTAACAGGGTTCGTATTCAAAGACGCTTTCCTCGAGTACATGAGTCGCTCTGTTGAGAGACAACAGAAAATGATACACTTTCTAGACGACCAGTCTTCTCCTCAAATCGCTTTCGGATGCTTAACATATTTTGGTGCTTTGAAACGTGTGGGAGTAAATGACGACCTCCTTCTCATGGAGATTCTCAGCAGGAACATAGCTGAGGAAGGGAAGGGTGACATTCTCAACGCCACCTCGATCTTCGTCTGGGAGTTCGATTTGGACATGGATGACGCAGCTACGCTCAACTTCAACTTTTCTTACAGATATTACGTTGACACGATTCAGCGGAAGTTGAACGTGGTTTACGGCCACAAGCGCAAGTTTCAAGAGTTGCACCAGAACAAAACGGTGATTCTCAAATTAGCAACGAAGAGAACATCCGACTCGTCAATCCCTTCTGAGAATCTCTACTGCAATAATGACACTTTGAAAATGAACCGCTATTATGAAGCCATCACGACCTGGGCTCAAATTCACGATTTCCCAGTGATTCTCAAAGAAGCAACTGAAAGCTACAGGGGTCGGGCTGGAGGAGGTTGGTGGCGTCAGCTCGCCTTGCCACAAGGTATGATCAGCCCTCCGAACCGAAGCTACTCCCGAAGAAACTACCCAAAAGGGGGTCCAAGGAGTCCTTGTCTCAGGTGGACATCCAAAGTTGAAGTACTGCCAGATTCTCTTGGCGGAGTCACCTTGAACACAAATTTAAAGGATGGGGACATGAGAATTGAAGAGTTTCACACGATGCTACGATTTTGCGTGCATCGATTCGAGTATGTTCAAGTACCGTTGACAGATGACGCGATGATAACAACGTTTACAAGCGTTCTCAAAACATTTCATGTGCCATCAGATGAAGCTTCATCGATTTTCATACAAATTGACGCGGATCATATGAACTCGGACAGGACAAAGTTGCTCTCAACAGCGCTGGTGAATTCAGACGCATTTCATTCAAGAAGCATTCAAATATCGAACTGGGAGCTCCAAAGGGACGATGCCCAATTCCAGGAGAAATTTCGCAAGTTCTTCGAACAATCTTCGGGAAAGGGAATAAAGGTTGGGCTCACTCTGAAAAATTGCGTTACGCAAGTTAACAACCTGATTGAATCGAAGACGAGCTTATTTCTCCTCCGAAACAAAGACTACTTCAATTTACTGGTTTGCGAGGAAAGTACAAATTTTAATGCCAGCAATGACGACAAAGTGAAGCTGGCCAACTATTTGGAGGGGCATCTCGTCATTCAAAACACTCTTCGTGAATATGTTCGCCCAAATCTTAAAGTTTATTTTTGGCTGAACACGAGTCTGTGTTGCGAAAACAAGGAAAGGGAAAGGACCGGTCACTTGCTTCGATTCACGAACGACGTGGTCCAGTTTGCACAACAATACGAAATGAACTACTGGATAATGGATGCGTTCGGGAATGGGAGGAGTAGCGCTTGGTGGCGGGTCAACAATGTTTTTGAAGATTTGTTCAATTCGTCGGAATATGCTGAAAGGGAGTCGGAGTATTGGAAGGAGTTCACTTGGAGGCCGGATACGACACTGTCTTGGAATGAGTCATTGTACAGAAGCCTGCCTTTTGGTGAAGGCGATGGGCACTCTAGTAGCGAGTCGACGAATGTCGCAATTACTGTCGTGGGATTTGGTCTAGCACTGATTGTTATCACAGTGCTGGCGGTGGGGTTCATAATGAGGATGAGGAGGAAGCAGGACTTTCTGACGAGTGAGGAACTTGAAGAGTTCTTCCATGGAAGACGACATTCTCAAGCTTCAAGGGACAGTCAAAACATGTACGAAGTTGACTGCACTTCCATCAAATTCAATAGGGAATATGAAATTGACAAAACGCAGTTTCAATTAGGTAAAATTAGCAAATTGTAATTATTTCCACTTCCAAATATTAATTAAGCTATCTGCGTCTAGATAAAGACAACACTCTTGGACAAGGGAACTTTGGGACTGTCTACAAAGCTGTGGTCAATGGGGAAAAGGCAGCGGTGAAAATGCCCCTGATTGGATGTACCAAGGATTGCTTCCGGAGTATTCTCACCGAGGTCAAGATCCTAGGGTATATAGGCGATCATCCCAATGTGGTCAAGTTTATTGGGGCTTACACGAAGGAAATTAGAAGAGGTTAGCATAAATTTTTTAAAGTTTTTTTTGCACAATTTGTGTTTTTTTGAAAATGAGACGGGAGCTTTACATTTTACATCACAATTTTGTGGAGCAGGTGTACTCTTTGTTGCAACCGAACTTTGTGAGAACGGGTGCCTCCACTCTTTTCTCAGAAGGAAACAACAAAGTTTGCTGGAACGGCACACGGAAATGGAAGCTGTTATTAACTTCCAACAATTAATAACTTTCGGTAGGGAAATTGCATGTGGAATGGAATACATTACTGCCAAGCGTGTAAGAAAAATAGAAATAGAAATAGATTCCTTCATTAGTTTTAATTGGTTTAATTAGTTGTTTTGTCTCGTATTTATGTCCAGGTGATTCATGGAGATCTCTCTGCAAGAAATGTGCTGCTGGACGAGTACAACAACTGTAAAATTGCAGACTTTGGTCTATCCCGGAAGTTGTACGAGTACACCAAATACGTCAAGACTAACCAGGAACCCTTGCCTTGGCGCTGGATGGCTTATGAGTCCTTGAAGCTCATGGAATTTACGTCAATGTCGGATGTGTGGTCGTTTGGAGTCACTCTCTGGGAAATTTTCTCACTTGGTTTGTCCAAGACAAAATTGTCTGGTCTCGTTCTTAAAAAGAAGGAAAATGCATAAAAATATCTCTTCAAATTTTATGGTTTCATGCAGGCGACATTCCCTATCCCGGTCTGACTTGGACTGTAGACTTTATGGATGAGATTAAAAGTGGAGTTCGAATGAAACAGCCGGACCATGGCACGGATGAAATGTATGCAAGACATGGTGAACTTTTTAATTTGAATTTCATATTTTTGTGATTGCAACATTTAGCTAAATTATTTGTGAGCAGATACGATATAATGTGTCAATGCTGGGATATACGACCCAGTGCCAGGCCTACTTTTACTCAACTCTCTGAATTCTTCGTGAAATTGCGCAACAGAGAATACTGTCTTCTTGAAGAGGGATGATTTGTCGGACGTAGCTCTTCAAAAATATGCCCGAAATTGAAATATCGACCTGTATGACCTGTGGTATTCATTTATTAATTTGTCAAAATCTCAAAAACTTCATACGACATTAAAAGTAATCAACAATCAACATCACCGCCCATAATAATTTGATTTTGATTGCTTCGAAGTGGGCTTGGAGATCGTCTTGTTTTGAACAGAAACCACGTTAAGGTCCCTGTCATAGATGACCACTGTCTGCGATCCATTCACCTTCTTGTATTCGTAGAGACGAGTGCAATTCTTGTCGAAGCACGTTTTCGAGTCCTTCATCTTGATTTGTGACCGTCTCAATTCATCCATGCTTTCTGAGAGTGCAGGAGACAATGGAGTAATATTCTTGAGCACACCAAAAAGGATTCCTATGATGGGATTGGAGATGCAGTCTCCACCATATGGAATCAGTCCCTTCAGGATTGCTTTAAAGTTGCATTCGATAAATGGCAAATATGTCTACAAAGCATAAAAATATCACCCACTCAAGCCTAACAAGTTCAATATTACGGGGCATTGCTATTAAACACATCAGTCGTCTTACCCCACACCAATATTCCTTCGGATTGAAATTACCTGAAAACAGAAGATTTCTATACATTACATCAATTCGATTTTAAAACAAAAAACTAAAAGTATGCTTGTTAAATAAATATTGATCCAGTTACTAGCTAAAGCGAAGCATGCCTGTGCTTCCGGCAACGCGAGATCCTTGACTTGTTGTGGGAAAGTGTCTTCGAAGTAGAAGGCTGCACCAATGTCATCAAATACTCCGTCCATCCCGATAACACCCTGCTCCTGCAGACTGCACTTGAGCAAACACTGCACGAATATCAATACAACGTTAGTAAACGTTATGGAATAAAATTTCGAGAAAAAAATATTTTCGTAAAGAAATTTTCGTTTGAATTTGAGGTGGGGCATACCCCAACTCGGTGGACTAGGTCAAGGATGCCCTTCATTTTGAAGGTGGATTGCCCTGCCAGACACTTGTTCGTTGCATTCATCAAGCCAAATACGAAACCGAGAATGTACTGCTCACAAGTTTTCGGGATCTCCTCCTCCTCTTCGTCATCGTCTTGAGGTTTCGCGGAGCACCCCTTTGGAGAAAAAATGTATTAAATAAATTCTTTTACACGTGTTAATCGATTAGTTTTAGGAGAACTATTTCATACAAGAAATGACGAGAAGAGAAGAAATGATGCTAGGATGAGTCCACTTGTAACCGTCACACCCATTTTCCTGTGCCTCAGTCTGTCGCACTTTGAAGCGTATTTAGTATTGTGATGCTGGAAAGGAGACAGGTGAAGGTCTGTGGCTCTTCTCATCTCGTTCGTTCACTGTCAATGTCACGAGTTTATGTACAACGAAACAATTTTTTGATGAATTACAATTTACAATGGATTCAAGCTCCGAAATATCAAAGTCTATGCATTTTTTCGGGAAATTGTAGAGTGACACATTAAAATTATGGATTTGAAAAGTATTAAACCTGTAATTACTCACGCCGCATACGCTCACGTCAAACGATATGTCCGTTGCGCTTACATATTTGCATTGATTATTGAACAAGGTCATCCATCCTTTTGTCCAATTCTTGATTTTTATTCAATGCAGGCAAGCTTACGTAATTATCAGAGTATGTAATTCCCTACAATTCAAAACCAGCCACTCTGGAATGACATTACTCGACTCATGGGTTTGATTTTATGAGTCTCGATATGTTAAAACGACAGCGAGTATCGGCAGGAAGTAGACAGGAGGATAAAATTATATCCGTGACGTACGTAGATCTGGTTTCGACTCGAGCATCATAATTTGTATAATCGATCTTGCCAAAACCACCATAACAAGCTGTTTTCAGACGTTTGGATGCTGCTAGTGTCTGGATTAGCTCCAGCAGATTTTTTTTCAGAATTCGCTTGGTGATAGGGCATCAAGCTCTAGATGCATGCAGACATGTTCGAAAGTAATAAAATTATCTGCTAAAATACACACAATTTCCCAATGAATCCCGTTTTACTTTATTTTCCTCTATACTCTATACAGTTACATATTCCCATTTATGAAGTGAAGATGCGATAAACAATCTCAAACTCTCTGGTTCTAGTTCACATTTCGACGCAAACGATTTATGCAATACTAGTTTCCGTAAACCTAAACTTAAACTAACATTGTTTACAAAATAACAAATTAATCTATAAGATACAATAAATGCCATATGCATATACCTTTTTATGAGGTAGTTTAGCATATATCTAAAGATTACTATAATACAAAAAATGTGATCAGTTGGCAGCTTTGATAAAAAGTATATCATAATACCCTAAATATTATTCTCACCCTATACCCCCATTATGACAAACCCCTTCCTAACACGAACACGAACCCACCACCAAAAACTTAGATTAAAAGTAAAGGGACGACTGGTACAACAGCCGTTTTCATAACAAAAACGCATCATAATTAACTATTATAAGACCGACACGCTTGTTATTTTTAGTTTCACCCTGAAACATCCCCTGAAAGATTTGACCATGACCTGAAAAGTACCCCATGGAACCCAAGAAGAATATACACACACTTATTTCTAACAATATAAAAATAAAAATAGGATTTGAACACATATTCATTATTGCCCCACCCTGCAGACCCCTTCACCCAACACAAGTATACAAAAAGGAAATAGTAGATCCCCACCCTGAAAAAATTATCCTAAAAAATAACAATACTTTTCACATATTTTATCCAGTCTACTTAAAATTCCCAAAAGACTCTTATATCACCATTGTTTAACTTAACGATACTGAAACCGGAAGTCCATCATATCATTCGTATAATTAATTTCGTCCGCCCTTGCGACTGCCGCCGTCGCCGCCCTAACTCTTCGTCCCCCTTTCCCAATGAATCTATTCAAAATAAAATAATATCCTACGAGACCTAGCAAGGCGACAAGGGTAAATCCTACGAGAAAGATAACTAGTCAGTCGACAACCCTTTCCGCCAAAGTAGCCCTCTTTGCAACATCTTCGTTGTCACCCTCAATTTTCTTTGACTGACTCAGACTCTCAATCAAAGATGGGCTACTCTGCTCACCACTCCTCTTCAGAATGTTGTACGCGTAGGAGGGCGTGTGCTCTCTAAATGGCTGCGCGTTCTGCACTCGGCTGTAGTTCGGGGACATATTCACCTGATGAGGTGGGCGCTGTGACAGCGGAGGTCGGATTCCACCACCAACCCAGTTTCCCCAGGAGTTCCCGGCTCGCGGCTCCCCTGTCGACGAAGGTGAGTACAGCAGTTGCTGTGCAGCAATCGGGTTCGGGGACGCCGTGCTGGAATAGAGGACACTACCGCCTTGAGGTGGGGAAGGAGCACCCGTAGTTGGAGGGGTCGTTGTGCTACTAACCTGTTCAGGTTGACCGGGATTCACTTGGACTGCGGATGTGGATGGGATCGCAGTGTTCTCAGCGGATGTAGGTGGAAATTCTGTGGCTTCTCCGGAGCTTTCCGAGACGGAGGTGGAGGTGACAGTGGACACGTCTGTGGTTTCAGCATCAGAAAGTTGACGGGCGTATCCGGTCCTTGTACCACCTTGTGTTGGTTGTAAGCCAATTGGGGTCTGGTCCCTGAATGCTGGGGTAGGGTTGGGATTGGCTGCAGTGCTACGCCCAATGTCTTCAATTATTGTAGACACAGCGCCTTGTCCAGTGGTACCTTTTGATTGTACGGTGGACTGTTGAATTTGTTGTGGGGTGGGTGAGGGTTGTTGCACAGGTTGGGCGGAAATTTGTCCAGGTTGCAAAACCGGGAATTGTTGCTGAAATTGCGGTTGCGGCTGGAATTGCGGTTGCTGCGGCTGGAATTGCGGTTGCTGCGACTGGAATTGCGGTTGCTGCGGCTGGAATTGCGGTTGCTGCGGCTGGAATTGCGGTTGCTGCGGCTGGAATTGCGGTTGCTGAGGCTGGAATTGTGATTGCTGCTGCTGGAATTGCGACTGGTGTTGAAACTGGGGCTGTTCCAGCTGCGGATAATACGCGGCCGCCTGCTGTGGCGTCATTTGCCCTTGTTGCTGAAGTTGTGTAACAATTCGCTGCTGAAGGTCAAGCAACTGCTGTCTCAGGTAAGCTTGTTGGTTATCTTGGCCAGGGGGTGGAGTAAATTGTTGTCCTGGGGTGGGACCTTCTTCAGTAGGACTTGTGGAGTTAAGTTCTTGGCCTTGTTGTGGGGGTGGTTCTTCTTGGCCTTGTTGAGGTGGTTGTTCTTGACCTTGCTGAGGGGGCGGGGCTTGTGTTGTGGTTGTAGTAGTCGTGGTCGTGGAACTTGATTCCCATCCCCAACCAGGCTTCTCCGTGGTAGGTTCCTCCCATCCCCATCCTGGCTTTTCAGTGGTAGTTGTCCATCCGTTTTGCGGGGGTGGTGGTGTAGGTTCTCCCCATCCCCCGGAACTCTCCGGTGGTGGAGGTGGACCATAAACAGGTGGGAGATAGTCGTAATTTCTATATCTCATCCAGCTTGGAACATTGGGATGTGTGTTTCTTCGTTCATAAAATGAATCCCGCCCATAATCGAGGTCTTCGGTGGATCCAGAGCCCCACCGTCTCGGCGAGTGATTCTTTGCATTCACCTTTTTCAACTGGTTGTCATCAATTTTCCTCTTGAAATACCTTCGACTTGGGAGGAATTCTTTGTTGTTGTCAACTTCGTGAAGGACGGTGGGAGCGTCATGCATGAAGCTTACTCTTGGCTCATCATCCGAGTCAGAGCGCATCCTGGATCGTCTTCTCAGCTGACGCCTTCTTCCCACAGGAGAAATCGGTTTCGGCAAGAGTTTTGGCTGGTCAATTGCATCATAATATGGATCAGAGTTGATTATTCCTGGGAGTATCTCTTCAGGGTAGAAACCATCAAAGTTCCTTCCTCCGCCTAGAGAACCAGCCCAGATTTGACCTGGAGGTGGGACTTGCCATGGATTGGGTTCTTGGTAAACTGGAGGACCAGAAGGAGGCTGTTGTTGTTGTGGCGGGCTGGTGTCATTTATCAACAGTTTGTACAGACTAAGCAGTCTCTCGTATAATGCCGTTACATTTTCTTGGGGTTGCTGGAATGGTTGTTGTTGCAGAGGTGGTTGCTGTTGAAGAGGTGGTTGCTGTTGAAGAGGTGGTTGCGTTTGTACAATGGAATTATTCACATTGTGCTGGAAAATAGGAAACACGGTGGGACTTGGTTGTACTACTTGCTGTTGTTGGAAAGGTGGCTGCTGCTGGAAAGGCGGCTGCTGCTGGAACGGTGGATACTTGTAGTCAGGAGCTTTAGTTGTCGATGACTCCCACCCCCAACCAGGCTTTTCCGTGGTGGTTGTCGTTGTGTCCCATCCCCATCCAGGTTTCTCCGTTGTGGTGGTAGTAGTCGTCTCTCCCCACCCTCCATGAGATTGATTGGACTGGTCCTCATAGCCTCCATGATAAGGTCTCGGTGTCGCAGGTGGTGTATAATAGCCAGGTTGAATATACGCATTTGCTGGTTGTGGAGCATATCCTGACCGTTGCTGGAATTGCTGCTGTTGGACTTGCTGTTGTTGTTGTTGGACAGGTGGCTGGACCAAAGTTTGAGGAACTACTTGCACCGAGGGTTGCCCGAATTCCAAAGCCTTCGATTGTCTTCCAGGCTGCTGAGCTTGGGGAACAGGCACACTTTGATTGGTGGATACTACCGGAGCAGGCTGTCCGAAGCTGACCGTCGGAGTCTGAACTTGAATTTGTTGCGGAGAAGGTTGTCCAAAAGTCAGAGTTTTCCCTTGAGGTGAACCCTGTTGAGGATTACTCGGTTGACCAAAGCTCGCAGGTTGTTGTTGTTGGGGATTACTTGGTTGTCCAAAGCTGTTCTTTAAATCATGAGGTTGACGTGGATTCTGATTCTGCTGATTCTTCTTGTTTTCCTCCCAACCCCAACCGTGGCTTGGCGGAGGAGTGGTAGTCCAACCATTATTCTGTCTATCTCCGTACCCATAAGGATTGCTGTAGTAATTGTGGAAGTCTTCGTATGTCACAGGACCTCTGTTGTTGTACGCTTCTTCAGGTGGAGCCATATCTCTCAACATCATTGCCCATTCGTGGTAAGTTCTTGCTTGTGGCAGGGAACTGCGGAAGGGGTCAAAAGGTGAATCTTCGTAGTAGTCCTCTTCTCTTTGTTGCAACCTTCTCTTTCCACCCTTCCTCGACTTTCCTTTCCTGTTCTTCTTCTTCGGAAGAACGATAGTTGAGTCCTCATCATCTTCTTCTGTCGAATACTCATCCTTTCTTATCAATCTCGGGGAGAATTGGTCATCATCCAAATCCGCACAGTTGGTCGCATTCAGAGCATTCACGAATGGCCACGGGAGACCACGACAGTCCCTCTTGCGCTGCTCCAAGTCGTCGTCGTCGTCGGATGTCGTGACAGAGACTTCATTCGATCTCGGATTTGTCTCCTCACTCGACCTCGTCGACTTCTTCACTTTCACCAAGACGGCGGTCTGCTCGGAAGCAGCGGCAACGGGGCGAATTGCAATGCTTATTCTCCGGGATTCTTGTGGAGCTACAAAAAGGAAAAGAGTTCAACTTTTAAAAAGTAGTTCATTTCTCTCCACCTCGTCAAATAAATATTTTTTACCAATGTCCCACTCATCGTCACTTCTCAGTGCGATCGCGCTTCTCTGTCCACGAGTCAGTGTCTGTGGCTCATTTTTAGCCACATTTTGTCCATCCGTGAACCCAGGAAAAAGTAGCCTGGGCACGAGTTCAGATTGAGCTGTAATTGTATCATGTACTTCTTGTCTTGTATGACTGTCTTGTTCATTCTTTCGTTCACAATCACAACGGTCACCACCACCACCGCCGCCACCTCCACCACCTTGTCCACCCTCACCAAAGGTAGTGGAGCTTATCTCAGCAAGTTGTTCATTTTTTAGTTTACCTGTATCCTTTGGGCCTCCAACTTCGAACTCATAGTTTGCCGATGGCGACTTGAAGACAACCTTCCCAGGTTCGGGTTCCGGGTTCGGACTCAACGCTTCTCCGAAAGACGAGGGGAGTAATGAAGCCGTGAGGAGTACACCGAGTACTCCTCCCAGCCAAGCTAGTCGTAAGATTCTCATTTTAACATTTATTTTTTAGAATTTTTTAAATTTTTTTTTGTATAAAATTGTGTTTTCTGTTGTCCTTAAAAAGGACAACTCAAAGGACGGGCCAAAGTCAAATATCCCTTCACGATTTAAAATCTCAAAAGGAAAAAATATCAACTTCGGATTCCCATTGGATATTTGTATTTTAGAAAAGTAGTAGAACCGATTCTTAGAACTGATAAATTCTCCGAACTCCGAGCTTCGTTAAAACTAAATCGAAGCTATCTGCGCACATATACCGTCCCCTCTGAATCCAGAACAAAGACTAAGTTGGTCTTCCCATTGTGACTAAAATGTTATCGGGATCTTAGATTAAAAAAGAAGAAGCTCACAAATTGAGGATATGTTTTGCCTGTAAATGTGGATTGCATGGACAACACAATGCTCTGCTCAAAAACGTCTTGCCTTTGTTTCTCTATCTCTTCAGCATTTGCGTGCTTTATGGAAAGTCTAGTCATGCTGTTTTCCCGACATTTGTTGCATCACAGAATTAACCTGTGTACCTAAATGAAACTTACTTATTACTTACACATGGGAGAAGAGGAGAGTCGTAAAATGAAAAGGTTGAATTAAAATTAGTTGTTTCTTCGTTCGTACTAGCCCGTCACTGGCCATCCTTATTACATAACGACTTCTGGTTTGCGGAGAAGTGAAGCAGTGAATATTTTTTAGAATGAAAATGTAAGCTTTTGCGTGATCATTTATTGTGACGTAACCGAAACCAGGTTTAAAAGAGGTAAGACATGTACATACTTACTTGTGCATGGCATACGATCTAAATAAAGATTCCGACGAAGCATTTCCTTGAGAAATACAAGGCTGTGTTCGTGCCAGTATTGGTGTTGCAGTGTGGTCGGTCGGTGGACTGGACCAGTGACCAACTTCTGGATAATACACTATAGCTATTTGTATATGGATACTACCTGGATGGAGGAAACCATGATACTCTGTCGTAGAAAAATTGCCAGTTTCTCGTAAACATCACACATGGCTGAATTTTGCTACTGAAGATTGCATGCGTATCATGGGGCATACCGTCATCCATCATCATAACCACTTTTTATGCAACGAAACTATATGCATCTTCTCCAGAGGAATAGTACAGCAGCCATGAACCTTTCCGTCATGAATCATGAACTTGCAAACATTTTCTTACAATTCCACACTGAATCTCACGCTCAACATTATAACATCGTAAGCTCATAACAATACAAGATAAGAAGGAAATTAAGCCTGGGATCTGATGTAATACTTCAGTTAAAGAATGGACGTTATGCTTGCATAGATAATCTAATACTGCATATATGTACATATTGCGAAGGTATCTCATTCTCGATCAGTACTAAAACGAAGTCAAACAAGTCTCGCTATATTTTCCCACGATTCGCATACAACTTCGTTGTTGATATTAAGTGATCCACTGATTCTTGATTCATGACCTTACGTTTGCTTTCGCACATGAATATGATTTAAGCCACATGACGTACGTTGATCATAACACTTTACGAATATCATTTCATTTGCCCTCTTCAAGTTGTCACACTATTTCTAGATTATTTTAATTATTGGGAATACTTGAAATATAGCTTCTAAACCAATATAAAATGTAGCATTAAAAGTGTTATTTTTGTATTCAGAATGATCCTCTCAATCCGCATAATCACCATCGCCCATATATCATCTTTCTTTTGCCGTTATGTTGAAGGGAGTTTCCAAAAAATATGTATTAACATTAAATTTCCCAATTTTTATTCATCTTGTGAAAAGGTATAGTTATTATTCCAAAATATGCAATGCTGGAATGTAATAAAGTTGATTACATGTATTTGCTCCATTTTATGTAATCTCGTGGGAGAGTTCCGGGTTTGCATTTGATCCAGTTCTGTTTACGATTCTACTCTAGAGTAGCAGTCATTTTTTTCAACGTTTTTTAAATATTAAAATGCTCAATTGAACAGTAAAAATACAGGCACATGAAACGTATAACGTGATGCAAGAATCACGTTGGGGTCAGCCAAGCGCGGCGTTCTATGATGTAACAGGGAAGTACAACGGTAGACTGCTCATGCATGAATGGTCATCTCCGCGCTTCTTCTTTGTGGAACCTGTAAAATATAAGTGGCAATGTGTGCATGCATATTTTATTTTATTACAAGCCTAACGGATTTGTAACGTGGAGCGCCACTTCCCGCAGAATCCAATGCTCCACCGTTTCCACTCCACAATTCAAACCAATTCTAAGAATTTCAGAGAAGCCGATGGGCTTTGAGTGATACTTGTAGCATGGTGATGAGTAAACATTTTGTGACTTGGACTTTTTCCCAATTTCAGTTGGAACGAGAGTAATGGTTGGCATTTTTGTAATGTTAGCCACTGGAGAAGAGTTCTCTTTCAAGCAACATTTTTCCTCATTCCAACTTGCCCCGACTAAATACAATCCTTCCAACTGAATCCCAAAGTTTTCATATTCATCAAATGAATGCTGCTGCTGAGCTCCTCCAGCAACTGACGGACTTTTTACTCGCCAAATGAGCTGCTCAACTGGTATTCCTTTTTCACGAGAAGTTTTCTGGACAGAGAATGGAAAAGTACAAGTTAAGAAGACCAGCAATTGCAATTTTTATCTTCAAAATTCACCTGCAATAAAGCAGCTAAAAATGGGCCAGGTTGTGAAAAACCTCCCAACCAAAGCGAACTCGGCAAGACTTCGGCTGACGAACAAAAATGCTCTATTGGTTCCCATCTTTTCCTGAGATTGGCCAGCCACGATTCCAAACTCTGTTGCAACGGATCATCATTTTCCAACCAAGAATGTGGAACACGGTCAAGCAAGATGCTATTCAACGTTTCCGTTGCTTCAATAGACAACTGATGCCTGCAAATAGTTTCCTTCACATTTTCCAGGCATTGCTTTATCGTCTCCAACAAATTATTCAAGCATTTCGTCTGGACAAATAATTAAAAAAAATTATTGTTACGTTCACGAAATTTATAAACCATGTAAATGTTACTTAAATTACCTCCATAAGCCACACATAAAACAAAGACTGACTGCCCAATTGCCCACGGTCTTCACGAACATCAACCAATTTCAGTCTCACATTCATATCGTCCACAGGTTTTGGTAGCTTGTCCAGCAAATCCCCAATTTTGTCCAGAGCCTATACATTTTGTAACGTTTTCGATGTTTTTATATGCAATTAAATTTTTTTTAGCTAACGAATATAAAGTAAAGTAACGACTTAAACGAAGTGAAGCAAGTCTGGTTATTACGGGAAGCGAGGAATGTGAAGTAATTTCTTAAAAACAACAATTATTATGTCATATTGAGAAATGTTATGCTCATTCTCAAGCAACAACTTCTTCACCTTATCAAGATGTAACTCATCTTGCTTCAACTCATGCTTCATCCTCATCCCAGCACCTGCATCATCCCGACCTTGAGAAGAAGTCTTCTGAGAACTGTGCTCCTGCTCCTCCATCTCCAACTTGCTCACTCTTCTCACGAGAATTCGCTCGAGTGAAGCAAACATGCTCTTCGCTTCGACTTCGCTGAGCGCTACACCGACACTCGCAGGAATGCCGTAGATTTCCGGATTATCCTCGCTGGAGGAGTAATTGCTACTGCTACTCGTGGTTCTGTGGAAAGAAGCGAGATCTCCAAATTGAGCAGGTATTGCTGGAATATGTGGGGCGGTTAAGGAAGGTCTTCTTCAAATGGAGAAAAATGGAATTAATTTGTGCATGTGCCGTACTTAAATAATACTAATTAAGAATTTTAGAATTGAAAGCATATAATTTTTTTAAACCTAAAATCTCGCTCTGAAACTAGCTCTTCGCAAAATATTTTCCTAATGTGGGTTTCCACAATGTGTTGCTTCGATAAGGAGGAAGACTGACTGGAATACTGGAGTTCCAGCATGTATTTTATTACCCACCATGATGGAGCCTCTTGGTATGACTCGTGCTTGTTTTCATACATTTTCAGCAGGGCTGATGAGATCTGAACCATATGCCAAAATTATGTAGAATCGTTGTAACTTAAAATATGTTAGAAAATGTTTTTAGATAACCGTTTTTTAATTTACCTCAAAATCGGTGTCGCTCACGATGAGACTTCCGTGAGAATATGGAATACACCTTTCAAACTTATGTCGTCCAACAAGGCTACTGTGGAGCAAGGATAGGCCAAATAGAAGATTTTTATGGAAGGACGATGATGGGGATGATGTTATCAAGGACGTGTTGAACATTTTCTTGCTTAGTCTTTCTATGCATTTTCCCAGAGTCTACGAAATACAAATCCGAGTAGCTTTTAACATCTAAAATTCTGTGGGAGAGTGTGTTTCCATTTTAAAACATGTTTTACCTGTGGAGGCTCCACAGCAATTTTGAATGAAGATTTTACAAGTTCCAGAGGCATTTTTTGATAGCTTTTTGTGCACAACCATAATCTGAATCCAGAATGTACTTTTCTATCCTCCTCACCTCTTTTATCCTCATTCAATAATTTTCTTGCCATAATAATTTCCTCCAATTGGAGCATCCACTCGACGGACAAATGACAGTTTGAAAAATACACCCAGTACCCTTCCTTCAGACCTTCTTCAATTAATTTTCGAGCCAATTCAGTGTTGTTTGCAGACAGAGGCAGGGAAAATAGCTTGTTTTCGCAAGATTTTAATGATTTTGATAAGGCAGAAACGCTTGAAAGTGGATTCATCGTCATCGTCATTCCAGAAGTGTCCTCCATGAGAAATATGACTGGAGTGAAGCAATTCGTCTCAGAATAAACATGTTTTAAATCTACGAGAGGCGTGTCAAGACAAGCTGCAACACATTCCTTCCCGAGAATCTCCTCGGCTAGAATTTTAATTTGAGAGGGAACGCGATCAGGTCGTAATGCAGAGAGAAGTAGAAGTTTTTCGTAGTTTCCAAGTTTGCTTGCCCAAATGCCTAATTTGGTGATCCAAAAGGATTCTCAATTACTGATTTGATGCATGGATACTTATATCGGAATTTTGAATATGATACCTGGAATTTTGTTTTCTGGCTCGTAATATTCCAACCAAGTCTCCCACCCAGTTTTCTCGCTTTGAGTGACCGATTCGAGCAATCCATGGAAGTTGTCTAGTTTGTCCAGGTCCTTGAGTTTCCTCTTCACCAGAGCGTTTCGAAGCCAATTAAGACTATCATCGGAATCAGTTGGAGCTGCCGTTGCGTTTTCTTGGAAATTCTTTGCGTTTTCATTGGAATCAACGGAAGTTGTGAAAAGCAGCCATGATGCTTCTTGAAAGGACGCTATCCCTTGGTTTTCAAGTAGTTTTAGGATTAAAACCAAGACGAAAACGTAGCGGTCTTTTTGGAACATGCTCCAACTGAAGGACCTTTTTAAATAAGCCTCTCTTAACTACTCTTTTACTCTTGAACAGATGCTTGCGCATTATCTTTTAAGCAGATATGTAAAATACATACAAAATAAATTTTTCAAGCAGCATCTAACCTTAACATATTTTGCACGGAAGTTGCATCCAACTCTCGGATCACCATTTCAATCCAATTCCCCACACGGGACGAATTTAAATCCGTATCCAGACACATCTCAATCCACTTTTCCATTCGTGTTTCGAAGAAATCCAGAGACATGCTGTAAAATGGAGAGACCCCCATTGCAATTTCGCAAACGGTCTCATAAAAGGTTGCCATTTTGGACGCAACCGAGTGGAATTTCTGAAACACGTCACATGCGAAAATGACATCCAATTATTCCGAAACACGTAAAAATCTACAATTGTCTTAGAGTACCTGTCTGGACGGTTCTAACTCATGCAATTGTCCCCCCATTTCTCCAAGCGTTCTCTCTCCAGCTTCTATGTCATTCTGCCAATTACGTAGCATTTCAGGGAACTCGTTATCATTCAGAATGGATGCGCCACAGCCAATTATCAGCCTGTGTGCATTCATCATTACGAATTAAATTGTGATAACCTTAATCACATTTTTCACGTAGAACCAAAACTTATCTACATTTATGTTGAGTTTGAGTGTACTTTGGAATTTTCTCCTTCAACTCCGAAATGCTACAAGTCTCCGCAAACACCGTTTGGAAACATGTATGTCTACTGGACTCCACGTCAGGATTGACCTGCCTTCCAATTTTGCCAACGAAATAATCAGTTAGTCCTGTCCGTGACAGAGTGAAGTTGACAATGGAGAAACGACTTGTTATTTCTTGCCCGAGAGCTGGGTCAAGGTGTTTAGTGATCAAAATCCGTTGACAGTATTCCCCATTTTTGGAATCTTTCATTAAATTGGAGTGACAAGTTCAATTGTTGAATTAACAATTTAAAAGTAAAAAAGCAATACAATTTTAGTGCATGAACCTTTCTCAAGGAAATGCTCATAGATTTCCAGAACTGATCTTGTTCCCTGTCCAGAGCTTTGGATAACAAAATCAGCTCCATTATTGTGCTTCTATTAATTTCATACATACAAAATATTTTGATTAATAAAATACACTTTATGATCCATAACTTAATGTTGTCTCATATTAACCATGTCCATAAAACTGTCTTTTACCGATTTGCTCCTCAAGACTTGTGACGCAATGTTATGCGGATCCACAACTATCACACAGCGCAAGCTTCTCTTTAAAATAATCATGTTCTCCAGCAAGCATTCGTCGCTTTGCGGAAGCCCCTTAATTGCAATGTCCAACCTGCCGTTTTTCTCTCCACAAAACTCTTCTAAATTCCAATCAGAACTTAATTCAATGCCAATTCTTAACTCATTTCCAGTCTCAACCTCGATCCTCCAGAGTTCCTTCATTTCCCTGCGAAGTTCTGAAGGAAATGGTCCAAAGTAGTTAAGACACGCTGCTGCCATCAAAGAATCTCCTGAAACGCTGTCGAACTTTGCGTGAAGCTCCCCAACCTGCGCTCTCCATTTCGATAAATCTCCGCCCATTAAATTGAGCACTTGCTCCGCTCTCGTAAGCAACTGGCTACACTTGGAAGAATCCTCTTCTAAGCCTTCAGTCAACTGGGATTTCGTTTCATGGTTGCTCTGAATCTCGGCCAGATTCTCTCGAAGGAGGTGCAACTTTTGTGTGGCCAAGTCCACAACTTGGCGATTCTCACTGATTGACAAGTCAGAGTCTTCGAGTTTTCTCTTTTTTGGCGAAATCTTTGAGAGGAATTCTCTTCCATATTTTTCAATAGCGTGGATCCACCCACAGAGGACCCTAGCTCCGTTGGAGTACTTCGAGACGGCATCCGGGGTGAACTCTTGGTTCTGGAGGAATTTACGAAGTTTCGCTAGTTTCTCGGAGGTGATTCGGCCTTTGTCGAACTCGACAATCTGAAGAGATGCACATTTGAATTCGAACGGTAAAACTGAAACTATTCTAGACATAAGTTTTGATAAGTATACGTACATTTCTTATGAAATCCGGATGTCCAATTTGAATTTTTACTTCGGCCCATTTTGTGTCCCGATCAAGCATAATCATCACAGCTTCCATGACTTTTGCTACGAGAGGTGGGGCACCGTAGTACGCTCTCAAATGGGTTAAATCATCCTCAGTTAGGTCTCGAAGGATCTTCAAAAATTTATAAAGATTGATTTTCCAACTTTGCAGAAAAACGACATTAATTGCTTCTTTTACTTTTTCTAAAAAATTACCACGGCCGAATTTTCAAATTCCTCCAAAGCACTCGTCCATTCCAGCTTGATAACCTCTGCAAGCTCTTCGTATTCCCTCAGTTCAGCGTCCAACTGTTCGCTTTTCTCTTTCACAAGCTTCGCCTGTGAGTTCGTTTCAGTTTCCTGTTTCTCCAGAATTTCATGTAATTTGTCGCATTCTGTTCTGGACACTCGTGCTACAAGATTTTAATCAATTTATTTTTTCCACATGCTGTCTTTAAATTCAAAAGACACTCTAAAATTATTTAATTACTTATTAAGCCCACCTTTCTTCTCTGCGTTTGAAGCTTGCTCTCTCAAACTTCCAATCTGAGCCCGAACCCTCGCAATTTCTTCCATTGCATTCGTAAGCATCTTAATCGTCTCCAAATTTGAAATTGTGTTTTCTTTGACCAAACTAAATA
This sequence comes from Heteromurus nitidus, assembly GCA_034687055.1. Taxonomy (NCBI): domain Eukaryota; kingdom Metazoa; phylum Arthropoda; class Collembola; order Entomobryomorpha; family Entomobryidae; genus Heteromurus; species Heteromurus nitidus. The sequence continues at coordinate 26,211 of JAQFZW010001067.1, forward strand.
TAGATAAAAAAAAGTACCATATTTAGCCCTAAAAGTCTAAAACTATTGTTTATAGAAAAGTAGGTAAATTAAGTGTACCGATTAAATTGCTCCACGAAGGTGATAAAATGCATAGGTGTGATGGACGAAAATTTGGCTAATTCGCATCGTAAAATTTGTTCGCCCATGTCACACGCGATAGAATGAAATGTATAGAAAATTGAGCCGGATGCTAGTACGTTGCCCGTCGATGGGATTTTACTCTCCTAAATTACTCAATTTCAGGAACATTGCAAATTAAATACGAGCAATCTTTGTCATTACTTCAAGGTACCTCCACAATATTTTCATCGACCTGTGGGATTTGTTACCTTATGTGGATCTTGTAGTAATATTTTAGCGACTTCCAAGTACGACTCTCGTGTCCATACGTCGAATATATTTACGACCATTTGGTTTAGGAGGGACGAGTATAGAACAACTTTACGTCTAACGCACACAAAATGAATGACATAAAAATTAAATGAAACTTTTCGTGCTACCTTTACAATCCGAATTTAATCCACATATTATTTTCACCCACCGAAAACACGTTGTGAAAGGATTTGCACAGAGAATCAAGTGGAAATTTTGTTCTACTCTCCGCCAAAAGTGATCCAGAAGAGATGCAGAATCGGCACCTGAAAGCCCTTCGCATTTTCCCAGTTCCCTCTTGATCTCAGTCAATTCCTGCTTACTGTATAGATTTGGAATTTCCACAGAACTCGTGGCCAAACTGATCAGCTCTAGCGTTGCTGAACAAATCTATATTTTAAGATTCAAATTTATATGAAGCCTAGATGAAGAAGACGAGGAAGATAAGATCTTAATTTCAATTTACAAGTTCATCTTTCAAAATAATACAGCATCCCCGATTATCAATCCCAGATACGCGATAAGATTCCCTCAGAGAATCCACGAGAGTCGACAAAGGTTCTTCTGAATTGGAACGTGGCTCCACTAGCTCAAACTTGTATAAAGCTGCTGCAAGCCGACTCAATGTCTGCCGTCCTTGACCTGCCTCCCCACAGTTCATGATGTGCCCCTTCGGCTCTGAAATAATCCTTGCAATTCTTGCAATCTGCTGAATTGCTTCTTTAAACAGGATTGTACTTCTCCAAGCGTAGCGCCTTCCCATGTCTTTCTTCAAGGTCGACTCACATCGCTCAATTAACCGTCGTACTTCCACCTCATTCTTGATTTCCTCGTAGCATTGCTTCGGATTCAGGAAGTTTCCAAAAATGGAGAAGCCGCCGAGGGGGGAAATGGATTCCACCGTTTTTTCAAAATGCTTTAAAAGTTGCTCCTCCAAAATATTTCGGCATTTTAAGCGTGAGCTAATTCAATAAAGGAAAATGCTCTTGGCTTGTTGTTTGTGTAATAATTTTGAGTTCATATGACCAATAAAAATACCTTTGGTCCAGCAATCGATCATGAAAGGTTCTCATACACTCGTGAAACCACATTCTCAGAATGCAAAGCTTCGTATTCTGAATCCCATTGTTGGCCCTCAACAGTCCGTCATAAACTCGAGAAATGTCACGAAGTGAGAATACGTGAAGGGGCTTGCTTGGAGTGGGCAAGATTTCGTTCGAAATCGTCTTGTACATTTCCAAAGTAGCAATTGTGATACTGTCCCCTTCGCACATCAATTTTAACTTTCAGCAACATTTACTTCTATCACATTCTGAAAAAATCCACGTTCTACGCACCTATTCGTACATGTTATCAGTTTTCTTACCAAGTAATTTAACAGAGGGTGGAAAGTCCTCCAACTTGCTAACCGCCACCTTCGTAAAAATCCTCCTCAACTGAAACTCATCCGGCGAGGGAACGTACACCACTGCGAATTTACTTTGAAGTCTGGCTGGAATTCTTCCAGACAGAGATGACGTTGATGCTATAATAAAGGTGTTCTACAAATACATGTCCATACCACAATCACCTCGTTAGACCACTAGCATTTTACTTGGAGGAGGCGCAAATGCATACTATTTTTCGTATCTTTGATTTTACACTGACCGACGCAGCCTTCGGCGCCGCCGAATCAGGGTCATACAATATCCCATGCTCTGTAAAATTCCTTAGAAATTCATAATAAGACACGTTATCCGTCCAATTAGACACATTCAAGTCCTCCACGAATATTGTCAGAGATTTGCCCCTCGGCGGAGACAAAACGAACGATGATACTGGCTCCAATCTTGTTTCAATTAAGGATTGCATGGATTTTCCTGTCATCTATTATGGACTTAGATTAGAGTACAATACATTCAGATTCGAGATAAAATTCGATCAGAAAAGGGGGAACTTGCCATTGGCGTCATTTTCACATGCATTGAAATTCTCTCCTTGGGCGTGGCTATTGTGGAGTTCAAAGTCGTTCTTATAATCTGTACAGAATCTGTAAAATGCAAGACACATACAGGTACCTTCCACGCATCTACGCCTCACTGAGTTTATGGAATTAATAACTAAATCGAAACGAAATTCCACAATGGACACTTTACCCGAGGCAGCCCCACCCACAAATAAGATCGGATGGTGGTGACCTTGAAACCGTTTCCAGAAGTACTCGCTTCGAACAGTATCCAAACTGGAGATGATGGGTCTACTCTCCATTTCAAACGAATTCATTTATTTATTCATTCAAAATAATACTTTGACAAGTCAAATCCGAAATATGAGCAATTTTTTAAAAACTGTCAAAAGGAACCTGTTCCGCAATAATGAAGGGGTGCTGGCACAACTATGCCCCGCAAGACTACTCCACTTGAGCCATTTCTGCGAGCAAACATCAATGTAGTAGTCAAACACAGTTCCTTTCGATGGGAAAATCTTTGGGTCAAGATCCTTCAAGAATGTGTTCGCCTTCACTTCACTCTCTTCATTTAAACCTCCAAATATTGACCAGGTTATTCTATTAGAAAAAATGCGCTTCATTCATACATTCGAACAGAACTGGATTCATTCTATTTTGAAATGTGCTCAAAACCGTACGAAAATAAAACGGCTTGTTTCAAAACAAAGTTGAACTTATCTACGTTCTCCTCCGCAAGTTTGTCAAAATAGTCGAGATCCTCTCCAACTAAAGAATCCATTAGTCTGATGAACATTTGGACTTTCGCAAGACTCCCAAACGAGGATGGAATATGACCGGAACATGTGGCTGACGAAAATTCCAAGCATTTCTCCAGTAATGGGGTCGCATACGATGCTATCTGGATGATCATGATTACAAAACACATTTTTCAGTATCCTAACGTCCAACAATATATTTAGAAGTGTACTGAATGCGCTATTTTACTTCAGATCTTCTCAAATTCGAAGTCCTGTAATCTTCAAGCCATGACCTCAACGGAAGCTTCCACTTGTTGAGGTCATCGCTCATGTAAATGACGCCTGCTTTGGCAATCATCCCAGGCGTTGCATTCGTCAACTCATCTACTTCAATAAATACTTCCACCTGAAATGCACACAAGTGGAAAGTCTCAATTTGTGTTTTTTTAATTGAAATTTTTTAGATGAGTAATACTAGCCTGGTCGGGCACACATAATTTGTCGCAATTTGAAAGACTGATACTCTCATCCCCTCTGTTATTAAGCCATCCCTCATCCATCGCCCAACTTTTCGGCATCACCCCATCAAATATGATCCAACAAGGAGAACTTCCATACTCCCCAACAGCTTCTTCAGAGTTTCGTAGTATTTTCGTGAGAATGCCATCCTTCCAGAAACCACCTTCGCTCTGACTTGCTCCGAGAAGGTCAGAAGGCTCAAATATGGCAGGATTTATAACATATTCCTTATTAAAAAAATATGCATGATTTGGACGTCAATTAATTTTTGGAAGAAAAACATGCACTCTAATTGTTCCGTTAGATATGATGTGTGCATGGAATGAAGTTTTAGAAAATTACGCTTACTTTAATAGGTCCATCGAATGTTTCATCAAGGCACTCCTTCAAAACTTGTCTTACAACACTTTTCCCCGTTCCCGTATTCCCGATGAGAACGACAGTTTTATAGTTTTTCAAGATTTCGTTCAATTTGAGGCATGTCTTCACTTGTTTCTCGGATGTCTATACGCATACAGATACACGTAAAATACAATTTCGTACGAAATTCTTTGAATAATTTTTCAATAACTCCAACCCCCTCCCCCAATTGAAGTACATCATACCTGATACCCTAAACGTTTAAAAGCATCGCGAATGGCCGTTTCTAACCGGCCTTGTTCGTTTTTCAATGTTGTGCTCATCAATCCAAACTGCTGCTTGAGCAAACTTGAGAAAATTTGATTCTCATCCGGAGATAGTGCTGGCGTAATAATGTTCTGAAGTGCCTTACTGACTGCCTGTGAATTTTACAAGACATCGGTTTTGCTTTTAAATATATCAATTTTCACAATTATGAATTTACAATTTACACGAATTATTGCTTTTTGTTAAAATTTTAATGAGCTCACCTCCGCTTCAAGGAGGCGTTTTCCAAAATTCCGTTTCAATTCAATAGAATGCGTCACAACTGTCAATAACGCTTTTAGGGAGAAGCTGCATCGGTTTTGATAACAAAGCAGGTCTCTTGCCTTGGCGAACAATGTATCCAGCTGAGAATTTCCAAATCGTCAATTTCAATACAAGCCAAACTTTAAAAGTAGCTAAACTCTAACAAATTTTAAAATACCTTTGTTGCAAGACTCCCCGAATTCTCAAATCCTCCAATCAATAACTTTACATCCAAAATATACTTCGTATCTGGTTGCATCATTGCCACTGGGCGGAGCAAGCTTTTTAGCCTTGTCAACTCCACTTGCTTCTCATGCCCCAATTTGAGAATGAGAAATACTCCACAGTTTGCATTCAACGTCACCTCCAACCCATTCAGCATCATTTTATTAAAATGAGCCACCTTCGCCTTCATGACTATTTCCAATTTGTCTCCAACAAGGGAAATCACTTCAGGCTGACAACTTTCAATGTTTCGGAAGATTCCCCAAGAGCCAGTTTGAACCAATCCTTTGAGGCGTCCCAAGTCACATCAGAATATCGAATTAATCGAACAAATTTTATTTTTAGGGCCTATGCACTTGATGAAGTAATGATAACATTATGCAAATAATGTACCTGTAATCACGGAGTTTAAGTGGTCATAATCAGTATCCTTCGACAGATTTAGATTGACCATGTGTCTTCCTAGCTGACGCCCAAGTTCTTGCAGTGTCTCCTTCTTCCCGATGTTTGCGCCAATGCCGTGAATGAAAGCTCCAAAATGGAAGGATATGGCAGAGGTCAACGCCACTAAATATCTACAGAATTTGGCAAGATTCTTAATTAAACCTACAGATCTATAAAAAGTTGGGGTTCTACTGTATTCAGTTCAAATTACCTTTCGGTTATCGGAGTCACCACAGCCCTCTCGCAATTTCCCAAGTATTCAAATCCATACTGAAGACAAGCTTGACCTTGCCGCACAACAACCTCACTCGGGAAATCCGTGTCCCAGTAGAACCTCAAATACTGCAGCCACTCAAAAGACTGCAAATCATTACAATTCCTCAGATACAGCCTCTCCGTCACATCCCTCAAATACAGCATTGTCATCAATGTCATCTGCAACTTTAGCCTATCTCCAGCGGCTAATTCTTGGTTTGGATTAGCGTTCTTCTCCGTCAATTTGCTCACATTCCGCTTCAGCCGTTTGCTCAACTTTTTTAATGTGAAGTCTCCGTATAAATGATCCGTAGACGTTTCCGCTGTTGAACTTCGAAGGAGCACCTTCGTAACGTCCAAAGTCCACTGGATTTGGAAGGACGTGAGCAAACTTTGTCCAGGCCAGAGAAGAATCCATTCTTCGGGCGGACGGTTAACATTTTGCCGCAAGCTTTCCAGACTGTGACGTAAATTGAATTTGACAGTGGATTTAATTGAATTATCCAAATCTTCCAGCCACGATTCCAAAGGGGTTGTCAAGATCGGCACAATCTTTGTCAACATTAAAATTTCTCCGTCGCTCGAAATGATTCCAGAGATCTCTTTCCCCTTCCCCTCGGGAGAATACTCGAGTTGGTTGACGTTGCTAAATAGCTTTCGAATGACATGCAAAACATTTTGGGGCTTCCTTGAATTTCCTAATAATTCCAGAAGATCGTGATTCGGAATGAAATAGAATCTTGGAAAGTGCTGACGCTTTTCTAGCAGCCAGATTTCAAGGTCTTTCCTCAATTTCTCCAGCTGCTCCTGAAGACTGTCCAACATTTCAGAAAAATTTTCCGTTAGATTCAGAACGGAAACGATATTTCTGTTCTCCGTTATGATGAGAAGGATACTAGCCCAAAGTGATGTGACAACTCTGAATTGCTTCGACTGTCGGGGAATCTCCTTGCGAATGTCGTCGTTGAGGAAAACGCTTTCAAAAAAGTGCCACTCTCTCTGAGTTTCCAGCAGCTTTCCCAAAATGAGATTTGCCCTCGAAAGGGACCCCTCCCAGTGCTCAATTTTCTCCAGGAAATGGTCAATGTAGAAGGAACCTTTCATTGCGGATAAGCTGACAATGTGATCCATTAAAACATCTTGCAGATTTGGACCAATCCCAATTTCAAATAGAACAAGGCTCCCCTTTCTCCGTAATAATGTGAATATTTCTCCAGACCAGTAGTCCTCAATTTTAGATAATGTCTTCTCCACTGCAGTTTCCTTTCCCGAGGCGAGACTAATCTCTGAGATTATATGAAAGTGTGAATGTAGCCTGAGATTTACCACAATTTCCAAATTCAATTTGTCTCTGGATAACTGGAACTTTTCATTCGATTTCCCAATAATTCCCCCAATTTTAAGCCAGTGACGACTTCGCAAAGTTTGTGTTTTGAGAAATTGAACAGTTTCCAGAGAATGTTGGAAAATCTCCAAGAATTCAATTTGCTCCGAAATCACTGGCCATGACCTTGTCTCATATTCTTTATTGAGGGAGTGGAATATTGTTAAAAATTCTCTTCCAACGTCCTTCATTTTCTCCAGGGGCATCTCCTCAATGGAAATAAGCTTCCATTCTTCCCAGCGCATGTGCCACTGTTTCACCGTCCTCCAAACTCTGGCGAGGTTGTCAACTTCGCTTCCCAAACTGATTAGTCCCTTGTGCTTCTCTTTGGTCTCGTTAAAGAACTTGAGTGATTCTGTCAGCTCCTTTTCATCTTGCTTTAGTGCCGTCACATCATTCAAATAGTTCTCCAGTTGATTTAGTGCCTTTTCGTATCCACATCCACTCCCCTTAGACTTTTCTGGAATGGTTCCAGCAGAAAATGGACCTTCCTTGTCGTACGAAGAAATTAACTCATTCACTCTGCTCTTGAAGTTATCAGCCCGTTCCAGGAAACAAGTTCTTAGGTTATCATACGACTTCTGCAGGTTTATATCAGTTTCCTTCAAAAATCTCAAATAAGACTTCCACTCCCTTTCCAAATTTTGGAAACGCTCCTCCACATCCGATTCCAGTTTGAACTTATATTTCTCCAGCAATTGGAACCGTTCCGAATTTAAGGGGAACTTGGAGCGCATTTCCTTCGCTTCAATTTTCAGAGCTTCAGCTAATTTAAAACAATTCATTTGGTCATCCAAAGTTGACGGTTGAGCTGACAGCTTCCTCTTGTTACTGGCGACATATTCGTAGACATTATCCAGACAACTCTTTCCCTTTTCATACAACATTTTTGCGAGAAGATTATACCAATCTTCGCTCCTCTCCGAAATGCCTGTTTTCAGCGGGACGCAGTCCAACAAAACGAAGCAAATGTTGACCACGCTGTCACTTCCGTGGCAGACCTCTGAAATTTCCAAGTACTTTGCCAAGTCCTTCTCGTGCGAAGACAAGGATGGCTCTTGCCTTTCGTAATTTTCCAGGAATGTTCCCCTGTCCAATGTCCACACGTCCCGGTATGGA